>JARQZK010005203.1:0-170721 GCA_030704885.1 Cynegetis impunctata
TTAAATGATAAAAGAATCTATACTTGGTTTCACAATAAATTATTCATTGGAAAACTCGACTGAAAATTGTCTATTTCATTTGTAAAATAATTTGAGGCCAGGGGGCCTCCACTCTTTTGTTGTCCCGGGGCCTCCAGGCCTCTAAATCCGACACTTTATATATATATATATATATATATATATATATATATATATATATATATATATATATATATATATATATATATATATATATATATATATATTTATATATATATATTTATATATATATATATATATATATATATATATATATATATATATATATATATATATATATATATATATATATATATATATATATATATATAAAACTATATTATATATATATACACATATATATCACCAGCTTTTCGCCTAAACATATTTCGAGGACCTTTCAAATAATTTCGATATCAAACTTATCAGACTTCTTTCCCCATTCCGTCTCAATATTTCTTAAATGACTTTTTTCGATGTGTTTCAGGGTCGAGACCTTTCGATTGCGTTTGGTTTAGTGACTTTTACATATTGTGCAGTTGGTGGACTTCTGTATGTTTCATTTCCTCTCGCAAAATGGTGCATAGAAGATGTAAGTTTTATTTAATTTAAAATACAATGGATATTTCTACGCAACATTAATTTCGTTGTTTTGTATATACCTACATCAATATTTTCAAAATTCATTTTTTGCAAGTATAGAGATACTGGTATCATTTAAGTCAATACTAAAATCAACGTATACTAAATTTTTTTTATAAGACAACTAAAATTTACGTTTTCATTTATCCTATGATCAAAATTTATTATTTGTTCTTTTTTATCTAAATTGACTCTTCAAATAAATCACTCTTCTTTCATGTTATTGAAGCAGGGTAAGAAATTTTGATAATTATATGTAAAACAAACTATAATTATGGATAAAGTGTAGTTAAATCTTCATATACAGTTGCTAAATTTTCATATTCTGTGATCTAATGCTTATTTTAATTTTTCAGAACATTCTCAACAACTTTGGAAAATACGATACACTGGTTTTGTTTGGAAGAGCTCTTCTTTTTTTCCAACTTAGCACCGTTTTTCCTCTTCTTGCATATATGTTGAGGAATGACATCTTCTCGAATTTAAACCTTTTGAAGAAAGATGAAGAGAAATTCAGATATTTACCTGTATTCATCTTGAATGCTATTCTAGTCCTTATTTGCATATTGTTTGCTTGCTTTTTGCCTAGAATTGGCACTATCATAAGGTGAGAATAACCAATTTTCGCAGAAGTTTTCATAAATTTCAAGGAATTTCACTTGTTCCAAATTCTAGTTTAGTGCGAAATAATAAAGAAACAACTTGAAAATATTTCATAAAGTTTCAAAGTTTTACCAGTTGCAAAAATATATAGTTTTAAAAAATTATTACATCTATGTCTGTGATGATTTTTATAAACTTGTTTCATAGTTTTTTATGTATTGTCTTCCATATTTCACCCAAGCTATATGGTCTGACTAGATAATATTATTTATCTATAAATGAGAATGGATACTTTCTTTTTTATTTTTATTTTCCAAAAAAAGGGATGAAATACAAACTAAATTGTTTCTCTTTTATGATTAAAATGTATTATTACAAAGTAACGGACAAATCCATTCAATAAATCTTTATTTTTCCAGGTACATTGGAGCTTTTAGCGGAATGGTGTATGTCTTTCTGCTGCCAAATTTATTGAACATATACTCTTTAAGAAAGGAGCAGAAACTATCTCATTTTAGATTTATATTCCACATCAGTATAATAGTATTAGGAGTTTTAAATTTGTTGTCTCAGTTTTTAATTACTGACGATTGAAAATATTTGTGGAAAATTTATACATTGATATTCTGTTTTAATTGTCTTTATTTGTTTTTGTGAAGTAGTAGTGTTTTTTACGTTCGAGAATCGAATGAGTTTTATTTAAAATAAATGTTAATAATTTTCTGTGTTCGAATTTATAACCTACATTAAACTTTCCTCAATACAACCACAAGTAACATACGTATGATATATCGAAATATGAAACGATTAATTATCTACTTTATGATAGTAAGTTATGCATTCAACAGTCTATCGAATAGCACTTTATGCCTCATGAATTCATAAACTTATGTTAGGAACTTCTTTGTTTTCACTTCGAAAGTGTAGTTAATGTTATGTTTATAAGGTTGTGATGTTTTTTTTTCATAAATGGTTCAGTATTCAAAATTTATCTGATAAAAAATATATTTGAAATAATAAAAATATACTACAGAAAAAAATATTTATTATGATGAAAATGACAAATGAGTAACGTTCACTACCACATAAACTGTGTCAAATATATTGTAACTGTACCGGTTAGAAATGGTTACCTTGATAAATTAACTGAACGTATTCTAAATATCCATAATCAGTTTATGAAATATCTCCCATATAACAGACAACCTGAATTAGAAGTAAACTTTAATTCAAAAAAAAAAATGGGAAAACTTCAGCATACAGAGTTTTTAGTTTCATGTATCAAATGCAACTAAATTATTGCTATTGAAATTTCGTTCTTTATGTATAGTTTTCAGTTTATAAAGTATTTTCGTCTTTTTATTTACTAAGATGAAGTATTATTACGAAAAAAAGTAGGGCCCAAACTGTTCGAAAATATCAATCAAGTGCAGCAGCCCTCTGTATTCGTGGGATGGAACTTTCTAGAACCCTCTCGAGGGTTCTTGTTCGAGTTGGAGTTCTGTGTATGTTAGGAAGCACAGATGGACACACTGTCACAGAAGAGTTCAGTTGACAGTTAACTATCATGTTTAGAAGAAGAAGCGAAGTGAAGTGTTTTGAATTGTAAAAAGTGACATTTAAAAGTGTGGTTATTGTTATTTGAACTTTTTTAAAATAAAAAAGTTTTTGGAATTCATCCAATCAAATCCGAATTCCTAACAGTATAAATGTAACCCTTCTGTGGTCTAAGCAGCAAATCTGAGCTTAATAATGAGATAAAGAATCACCCTGTAAGTGTTTTTTCTATGGCCTTCGTTATCCTAATTTAAATTGTAAACAGCAATAATACAACGATATTCTATAAAATTATGGTTCTTTTCACATTATTGTAGAAGTTTGGATTGATATTAAAAAAGCAATCGGAGGCAAGGAAAATCTGTTGTGAAGAAATGTCTGCATGCTCGAGCTTGGAAAATCAGGAATGGATATGTAAACTTTGTAATCATGTAATAATAATGAAACCTGTTACTTGCTTAGTTTGTGATAATAATTATCATGATGGTTGTGCTAAAAGACTGAAGGGAACATTCATAGGAAAGTGTGATTATGTATGTAAGAAATGTGACAATGACTATTTTTCCGAAGTGAGGAATTTACTAGAAAGTGAATCTATTAGTGAGGAAACTAAAAATGTTGTTATATTACTAACGAAAATAATAGAATCAAAAGATGAGATTATTGTATCCAAGAATTACTATATAAAACTTCTACAGACAAAAATACGCAATCTAGAAGACAAATTGAAGTCGATAGATAATACATGATTTTTATATAATCATGGAATCCAATTTTGGTTCCAAGAATAAAATTCTTTGAGGGTGAATAATAACCAAGATGAATGAAAAAATAAGTTTTATTTTCTTTATTAAGTAACATCTGTACATTATATTCAAAAATATAAACAGCTATATTACAAATACTTATGATTTTTATTTACATGTAAAATTGAGAATTGCCTATATAAATCAACCATATTTCATATAAGTAGAGAGGATATGATCAAACTAATACGACGAAGAAAAATAATATTGTTTTATACTGTGGTATCCTTTACGTTTACTCATGAAATTGTTGATTCTTCGTTATCCTTGCTTGCATCAAGAAAAATCTTTCATATTCTTTGACGTTTTATAACTTGCTTGTGCAAACATAACAGCATCATGAATTGTTGGAAATAGTATAAATTCACTATCTGTGTGTTCAATTGTATCACATTTGGCTATGAGTTCGAAAACAGGTCCTGAAAATAATTACTTAATACAGAGATGAAATTAAATTATTTAACTAAACTAGAAAATTACACACGTTTATTTATTAATTTTTTGTTCTCAAACTGATACATATTGTATGACCAGGAGTATAAAACAAGAATTCAAATAAGATTGTTTATATTTGCGAATCTGAAACAATTTTAAATAATAATTATTAATGATTCTTATCTGGAAAGTTTGCATGAATAAACCTACAACATGCATAAGCATTGATACAAATCTCACAAAAGGTATGAATTAATTAATGTTACATGAAAAATGTTATCTTTCAATGAAGATCATGCGAAAATTAATTATGAAATCAATCAATTATTACTCAACAATTCGAGAATCACTACCAAAAACATTTATAACAATTCCAGTGTGTTGACAGAGAATTGCTACTTGTTTGACTAAATACATTGATTGAAATATTAGTGAAATATTTGAACTAGAATTAAAAAATCCGTCAACTTCAAAAATTATTCAGAAACCCTTTTTTCTGCTTATGCCTCCCTGCCACTCCCCTTCCCCAAGATTGGAGAACGTAAAATTTTGACTGAATTCGCCCAATTTTGATAGTTTTGTTCCAACAACCGCAGATACCAAATTTCAGCTCAAATGGTTTGATGGGGTGGAGGCTACTGGAGATGTAAATATACACCCGGAAAAAGAAACAGTTTTAAAAACCACTCCCGTACTTCACTGTTGACTTTCGATACAGTGCAATAGTCTGTTATTCTCGGGGAAAATACAACTAAAAAGCTAATTTATACATGTGCTCTGGTAATATTAATCTATATCATCAAGAATATTCTTTTCAATTTGCTATGTGGTGACAGTTTTGAATTTTCTGACGCTGACCTAAACATGTATAAGTATATATTATTTACTAATTTTTAAATTGCAAAAACTTCCATGAATATACCTATTAAATTTTAACAGCCAATGAAAGTCCAGAGAGTTATACAGTACCTAATCCAAGTTGATGGCAAATTATGATTTCATTTTTATTTTCAATATGGAACGAAGTTACCTGTATATCATAAAATATTTTACTCATGATTTAGTCATGGTAAAACTGAGTGTATTCAAATATATTCGCAATTATAGATAAACTGTAAAAAAGTACTATAATATAGCAGTATTGTTTGTTTCTCTAATAAAATATTCAATTGATTGCACTCGTGATTTTTTTATTTAAAAAACCAGTTGATGTGTGGATACAATCGAAAAATATTCATATTTAATCAGTGTATGATTCGTATCCAAATATATTTTCAGGAAAACAACATTGTTGAGCACGGCTTGGTCGCCCAGGTACTGAGAATAAAATGCCAGCAATTCAGACAAAGTATTTGTTACACCATTTTAATTACTTCTTCAGACAGCTCAAACCTATCTATTCTTACCTGAACATCCAGCTATAAACATTCTCATTCCTAATTGCTGTAAATCCTTAGATAACATCCTCATCAAGTCTATGCCTGCAGGATCTATTGAGGTGATAGATGAAAAATCAATAATTATGAATTTCATGGAAAGGCTCTCGAATTCAAACGGCAAATTATGTTCTTCCGCGTATTTTCTCCTTAATAATATTCTCGCAGGATTGAATCCCAGTTGTTTTTTGAAGCAACTCATAAATACTTGACGTGACGAAAAATTCAATATACCAGAAAAATGGAAGATTTTAACTCCCTCAATCTCCGTTACCTGCGTAAATGAAGTCGTTAATTTAATATCTAGTTGTATTTAACGTTCACTTACTGCTTTATACCTTCTCAAATCTAGATAAAGATCGGTGTTGGGTACATTACCCAAAAGGCAAGTGTACGGCCTATAGCTCTGTAAGATTATATAAAATAACGAGAGGGCTACGCCCACTCCTAAAGCAATGCCTATATCGAGTAAAAGTGTTAGAAAATATGCTGACAAAAATACCATCGCATCGTATCTACTCAACTTCCAGTATTTTATGACTAGGGTAAACTGCATAACGGCCGGCCAAATCGCTGTAGCTATTAAAGTACCAAGGCAACACTGAAACATAGAATTCAAATAAATTAGTAGAAATGTTTGATTTTATTGGGAAATGTTAAAACTAGGTGCATTAATGATAAAACTTTAAATTTCTATATACAAATAAATAGATATAGGCTTAGGCGTTCTTTAATATATATACATATATGTATATATATATATATATATATATATATATATATATATATATATATATATATATATATATATATATATATATATATATATATATATATATATATATATATATACAGCTTTGACCACAAGCTACATGTTCAATGTATATATCTAATATATAATATATAAAATTCTCGTGTCACGGTGTTAGAAGTTAAACTCCTCCGAAATGGCTCGACCGATTCTCATGAAATTTTGTGTGCATATCGGGTAGGTCTGAGAATCGGCCAACATCTATTTTTCATCCCCCTAAATGTTAAGGGTGGTCCACCCCTTAATTTTTATTTTTTGTTTTTCAGACAAAATTTTCTGTTCTATTTTTTTTATGATACAGCATTCAAAAATACATACAACCCTAAATTTTCACCCCTCTACGATCAACCCCTATTTTCATTTGTTGATTATAAACTTCAATTTTTTTGGCAAGATTTTTATTTTTATTTTGTCATGACTTCGAATGAAAATTCCATCGCGATTTTCATTTTATCCACAGATCCACAATAGGGTTGCAAGATGGCAATCGAAAATAACAATAGTCGGTGTGAGAATAGGTCGTAATATATTTTTCATACCCCTAAGTGATTAGGGTGGTCCACCCTTACCCTTTTTATAAATTTTTTTGACAAAATTTTTTACTTTTATTTTTTTATGATGTTGCATTCAAAACTACATACAACTCTAAAATTTTCACCCTTCTATCAACAACCCATATTTTTTAATAGCCATTTTAGTAATTTAAACGTTTGCCGGGTCAGATAGATTGATAGATAGATATAATGATAGATAGATTGTTAAATAGATAGATGGATAGAGAGATAGATAACTATCAAGATAGATAGATGTATAGATAGAGATACATCGGCAGATAGATGAATAGATAAAAAGATAGATAGATAAAAATAATTTATATGGCAGAACATCGTTTGCTAGGTCAGCTAGTATATATATATATATATATATATATATATATATATATATATATATATATATATATATATATATATATATATTATATAAATCTGCATATAAATTATTTTTATCTATCTATCTATATATACATATATATATATATATATATATATATATATATATATATAGTAAATTATATGAATAAATAACTATTCATTGAACATGTAGCTTGTGGTCAAAGCTGTATATTCTGCACAGCCATAAGATAAGCTAACAATTTGGAAGTTACATGTAGGATCCATTATTATTTTATGGATTTATGATATACTTATCTCTACTCTACTAATATTGTTTATATTTTTTTACAATTTCCGCTAGTAACTATATTGCATTAATGTCTTTGTCCAATTCAATAATGACCCTCTTAACTTCTAAAACAATGGATAACTACCCTCATACTTCAACAGTGGTTTCACTAGATCTCACCTTAGGAAGGCATTCAAAAGCTGGTCCTATATATAATAAAACAAATAGCAGCACCGAGCAAGATATTAAGGATGCCAACTGCGAACTTCCTCCAACTGAATGTTGTATTAGAGACCTGCTCACAGAAGCACACGTAGGCATACAAGAGAAGAGTGATCCCACTGTATTGCTCACGCCCTGAAAATGAAAAGATGGTTACTTTAATTTTTAAGTGTATATAAGGAAAGTCTTTGTGGGGTTTTCCAGCCTACTGCCACCCACTCATGGTTGTAGTGGTAGATAGCCCCTGGTCTGTATTTGTAAGTGAGGGAGTTTGGTCTTGGTGGGTCGCTGGGGGTGGCAACATTTTCTGTTGGAAAATTTCTTTCAGCTTCTAAAACATTGTATGGCTTATCTAAACTATAGGTTGTGTTGCATGTGTTACATGTGTATATGTGTGTGACAATGATTTGGACATCTCTGGAATATTCCAGATTGTATTTAAAGATAATTTTGTGTTCTAGAATGTTGTAAAACTAGACATTTTTATCGTTAAAGGCAGTGGCGTAACTACGTCAGAAAAACTTGTGTTCGGTGACGGTAGGGGGCCCCTTAATTTATAGAAAACGACATTTTTGAGCGTAGAACATAAAATTATTCACAGCAGACAGTCACATTACAGGTTTGATAACATTTTTAAAGATTTTATTCGACTTTTTGCATTCGCAAATGCTGTTACCAAGTTTTGTACATCCATATTTTTCGCTATATTATTCTCGATTGAAATTAGAGCCAGCGCGAGCCCAATCGTTTTTGTCCCATCGTAATGCGAAGATAATTTTTTATTATTTTAATTTCCAAAATGATCTTTCTGCTTTCGCGAAGGTAACTGGGATGGTGAGAAACAGACAACATGCTGTAAAATTTTCTGAAAAACTGCTGCTCGAGGAGTAATTTTTCAAGAGAATGAAATCAAGAATTTGCGCAGCAGAATTCATTGTTTTCGAATCATTTTTGAAGCACTCCTCAAAAGACAGTAGTCGCTTTGAAATTGTGTCTGAAACATCATCTTTATATTTCAGGTAAAATTTTTTTTGGGGCCCCAAAATTTTTTCCGTAATCTACGACATGCCTTTTGGGGATCCACAAAGGTGGTGGTCACAAAAATTTGTGCAGCTTTCTAAAATTTTTCAGGCCCTAGCCTTGCAGGTCTACGAGCTATGGAGGCCTCGAAGGGGCCTCCAAAAATCGGTGGCCTGTGTTCTTGGAACACATGGAACACCGATAGTTACGCCACTGGTTAAAGGTATATAAGCCAAAATTCATCGCTTTTTCGTCAGACAAGTATCAGCTATGGTTAACAGATCATTAACAAACGAGGTACTAAACTGATAATACTTCGTACTTAAAGATTTATTCCACTTTGGACTTTTATACTCAAACAAAAAGCACAGAAACTATCATCATATCATGTATGGTTTTTTGAAAGTGTGTATAATTCATTTAGTAGTATAATTATTATTAATTCATTAACGAAATATGTTTACTTACTAATGCCAGTAGCTCTTGGTTTGCTTCAACCTCATATGTACATTTTCTGGCAAATAGAAGCGCCATCGACATGGTGATGGCATAGGAAACCATGGCAATAACAAGACAGTCCACAAAAATACTCGGAATGAGACTAAAGTCAGGAAACTGTATTGCAGGGAAACTGAAAGAAAATCACAGAGTTAGTGAAAAAAAAATTTAAACAATGGGCATGTTTTTAATGAAACCATAATCGATTAACTATTTTAACTACCTAATAATTACCCTGTGGGAATAGTTCCAATAATTGATATTTTATGGATCTCCTCAAACGAATCACGGCAGAAGTAAGTGAATATAGTCCCAATAATCACAACAAACATTTCAATGGGAAACGGTATCTTACACTTCTTGGCCAAGAAAGGCTGAAAAAATATTAATTATAAAAAACTTGAATTGGGAAAGACAATTTCTCATGTTTTCTTTCTATATAGTTGTCGAAACAGATGCATGCAGATCTTGAGTCTGGGTAGCTTAACATAGTTTTGAATGCAGATTTAGCGTCCCGAAATACTTATAACCAGCTCCATTGGAGGTTTGTTTGATAATTTTAAAATTGCAGAATTTTCCTTGTTCACTTTATGTGATATATTATTTATTTTAACTGATTGCTGAATAAGTGTTGAATTTCATGTGATATCGAAAAGAAAGATGTAATTACTAATCTTACCTTCAGAATAAAATTATTGATGAGTATCACAAATAAAGTCACAGCGGATAGTATCACAGCAGGCGGGTAAACATTTTTTATATTATTTGCCACATCGTACAATGTCTACAAAAAACAAAGTCATGAAGTAATCTGAAAAATAGTTATATTTGACAATTAGATCATTACCAGGGGTAAATTGAAATATCCCCTTCTCTTGCTCATTTTAAGACCTAATATATCCTTAAGTTGAGATACAACAACATGACAACTTGTTGCACAAGTCAATCCTTTGATGAGCGTCTCAGCAAACATGGTTGTTATTATACCAAGGCGAAGAAAGTACATCGATATCTAAAATGGAATGAAATATTGAAAAAAACATGTACGAAGCCAAAATATATATATATATATATATATATATATATATATATATATATATATATATATATATATATATATATATATATATATATATATCAGATACTTTATTGATTTGTATGAATAACATGGAATTTTGGGCGAAAAGAAAAATTAACTTGAAAGAATATTTTGATATGAAATTTATAATTATGTCAAATTATTTTGATATATATATATATATATATATATATATATATATATATATATATATATATATTTGAATCATTCTTGCCTGTGTTGTATTGCTATTTACTTGTATTTTTTTACCAAAAACTTTTGACTTGTGCTATTCAGTCCAATATCAGCAGTCAGGTTTACTAATATTAGATAAATACATAATAATAATTAAGAACATATTCTGTGTATTCTGACGGTAAAGATTTCTGTGGTTTCCCTTGCCTTCCTATATTAGCAAAGTTGAATGCTAATATTGGACCAAGCTAGTTAGTTGAGTACGTTAAGTACGCTGGCTAGTATTTGGGAGGTCTCGGGTTCAAACCCCGGGGCCGACTGGTCCGCCATGAGTTTTTTTCAGAGGTTTCCTCATGGTAATGTAAGTCACTGCATGCAAACTTATAAGGCGAATGCTGGGCGAGTATTAATCCTCTGAACCCTACTCACACTTCCTATGATCCATAAATATCCCGTCTCACCTATCCTTAATGCACTTGTACATACAAGTGTATCCTCTGATCTGGCTGAAGGAGTTAATCCCAAACTCAAGCTGCCCGCCTCCCTGACACATACTTCAGGGAGGAATGAAACACGTGTGTTTCCTTTCCTTTCCTAATATTGGACTAAATAGCACGCAATGAGTCACATCAGCAAAAAATATTGTAATTCAAAATTGAAAACTGAAGTCTAGAATAATGAAAATAACCTACCTGTATGCAAGCAACGACAAACGTAACCGTGATTGCAACCTGTATATTAGTTCTTGCGTGACCCCTATTAATTTCCAGTATATTCGTGTGTTCGATAATTGTGCCATTTTGAAGAATCTCATGCGTACCATATTCAGACACTATTTGCCCGGTCATCAGACATATTATTGCAAACGTACCTAGAAATAAAAAAAGTGACTTATCAATCTAGTATGAATCTGCTGAAAGTTTTCATGAGTATACGTTCTACATTTATAGTTGCCTCGAATTATCAATTGAACAAAAGTTATTCATTTTCATTTAATAGAAAAGTATATTTGGATATTCTCACATATAACCATCATTTATTGTTATATTCATATATTTATTCAATCACTGATAGAAATTCACATTAAGAAGTAAAATACGTTTATTGAAAATAAACGTGTGCGCAGCAGAGCTTCGTCACTAAGGTCGTATTTGTCATGCGATTCGAACCCCAGTGCTTCCACAAAAGACGGGCTCCCACAAAAGAGGGGCCCCCACAAAAGAGTGTCCCCCACAAAAGAAAGGCCCCCTCAAAAGAGAAAATAATTCAACTTCAGACTAGTAAACACTAGTAAACAACTTTTCCTTAGAAATTTTTTTTCGCGTTTTACCTTTACCTACAGTACTTTGTACAAACATGATTTTATTAAATATTAACAGAAATCATTGATCTATATTTCACAATGTTTCACAATGAATGATTCATTGCAAAACTCGACTGAAAAGAATTGTCGATTTTATTTGGAAAATACTTTGGTGCCAGGGAGCCTCCACTCCTTCGTTGCCCCGAGGCCCCCAGACCTCTGAATCCGGCATTGTATATATATATATATATATATATATATATATATATATATATATATATATATCAGACATCAAAAAGATTTCGAAAATCGTAGTCTAGAAGGTCTAAAATGCATAAAAAACTACTCCTCCATCCGACTGTTTACTTTCAATGCAATAGTCTATTATTATCGGGGAAAATACTACTTAAAACAGAAAAAAAGTGAGATTTGACTACATACATTTATGAAATGTTAAATTTAGATATATAATAAATGTTTTACCTATCTGAAACTAACCAGTTGACAGATGCCTTGATGTTCCAAAGATGGCGTACATCATGACAGGAAAAAAAGCCATATATATTCCACATATAGACGGTATACCTCCAAGCATTCCATATCCCATACCCTAGAATCAATTGAAGAGAATATTACCAAGACTGAGAATTTTTGGAACGAAATTCCTTATCACACGTTACACTCCGGACACTTGGCGAGTGAAAGCTAGGCTTACAAATGAAACCACGTAATATGAGAGTAAAACTCTAGATATAAGAGTGACATTCTCAAGGCGAGCTGTATTCGTATATGCGTGTTGATATCTGTTTCGAAACACGAGTCTCTCAACGACGAATTTCACAAAAAAAAAGAGACAAATCTTAACCTTTTGGATTTATTATTTTGATAGTTATGTAGTTTTGAATTTATTGGCGGGTTTTTCTGTTGTTTTCGACTGTTGACACTCGTTTCGCAATTTGTTACATCTAAGTTGTTGTTTTCATTAAATGATATTTTGTTCTGGGTGGCTTCTCCACACCTAACATTTTAATTTTTCCGTTCCTGTTTGAGTTTTTACTTGTAGCATACTGATAAAGTACCCAACCTAGGGATCGAATATATATGTTCATGACCAATGGTTTGTCCTTCTGCCATGCACTCAATTCAATAACTTTTTTACAATTCATAAGTTACGCCAATACTCATTGTATACATTATATATATATATATATATATATATATATATATATATATATATATATATATATATATATATATGTATATATATATATATATATATATATATATATATATGTATATATATATATATATATATATATATATATATTATATATATATATATATATATATATATATATATATATATATATATATATATATATATATATATATATATATATATATATATGTATATATATATATATATATATATATATATATATATATATATGTGTATATATATATATATATATATATATATATATATATATATATATATATATATATATATATATATGTGTATATATATATATATATATATATATATATATATAGGGTGATTGTTATAACTGGCCTAGTTGGAGATTTGAAATTTGGTGCACGTCCAACAAGAAACAAAAAGACCAACAGACAATAGCCAACAAATTGCGCTTTCCAAAACATGATCTTGAACTTGATGTTACTTTATAAAGAACGCTACAATAAATTTGTGAACTTTACTAAATTCAAATAGGGATAACTCATTTTTTTTCAAATGGAAACTCCCTATTTTCTCTACAAGGATCGATAGACTATTGAATTTATCAAAAAAAATCTAGAATAACACATATGCCTATCGTGAAGCCTTTGCTATTGTCCGCTGGTCTTTTTGTTTTCTTTTCATTAGCCGTTCGAAAGTTGTGACTTTTCTAGTAAACCCTTACAAACCGCCAGTCTTTCATAAAATTTATTATATCTGCGTAACCATAGAAACTAAGTTAACAGAACCTAGGTGAGATATGTAACAAATCATGTAGGGAGTCCAACCAAATATATAGTTCCATTTGAAATAAGAAATTTGTAGTGACTTCCGGTATAACCGCTTATCCTCTGAATCCCAAGATTTAGAGCTTGAATCAAAACCACGTGTGTGCCAATAAATGTAATGTGATATGGTGAACAATAAGTGTTTAAAATAAAATTTTGAAACAAGCAAGCCGGGTATTGGTATAATCCAAGACCTCTGGTAACAGAGACCCGGCCCAAGACTATTTGTAATGGGCAAAATAGCCATAGCAGCTAACCCATTTCACCCTCGAGATTTATAATAGTAACAAAAGAATTGAGATTACTAAGATAATAATTGTAAAATGAGCTCATCTACTAATATAAAATAAACCTTTTTTTTCACATGTAACATGTAAACTTTTATTTAAATTTGAGGAGGAAATGTTGTTTCTTACATAAATTTTACCATGTTGATTTAGCGAATTTTGTACAATAGGTAAATATATGTTTTGTTTCATATACAACATATATGTAAGTTTATATTTAATGAATAAATTATTCAGTTTCTTACTTAAATGTCAAATTTTGATTCAGCTACCCCCCAAACTCAATCATGGGTGCGCTCTTGGCTGTGATAGCATATTTATCAATTTTTTACAATGAGCATGGCGATAACGGGAATATTGTTTTTGTTCTACTAAATTCGGAATAAACATTGTTCTGCTGCCTGGTATATTATAATACATAGAAAGGAACTTCGTTCCAACCGGTTGCCCAGCGACACCTTCTGTCTGTATTTTTATTTAGCAACCGAATTCACATAATTTTTAAAATTCACAGCACGGTTACATAGTTACCTGAGGTATTTGCATCACGGTTATCGTAAGACCACTGACAATATCACCAAAGAGCCACTTTTTCCATTCATACTTAGGCAACCAGTCTAGAATTGGAACAGTGCGGCGAATGCAATTGCCTGGATTTACATGCAACTGTTGAATTTTTTCACTTACTGAAAATAAATAAAAATTAATGATTCATAATGTACAGGATGGCCACATAAGAAAGCAAAGTGCTGTATCTCGTAAACTATTCGTCGTAGAGGGCAAAAAATATTGTAACTAAAGTGGCCAACGGTAGATACGCTTGCTATAAATACACTCATTATGCCCTAGGGCGTAATGAGCGGGCGTTATGGATCATAACGCGCGCTAATTGTACGAGGAGAAATGAAGCAACTTCAATCGATTAAATACTTCATAATCCTTGTCGTATACGACTCTGGATTTCTCCGACAATGAATTATTCGCAGCTTTGGCTGCATTTTCTATGATATTCTTTGGTAAATTCATATTCATTTCCATTATTTCTATAAGACTACACAAAGAAAGCAGCAATGACATTCACTAAATATGATGACAAAAATATTAACAACAAAATATCAACAAATGACATGCCTACTACGAGAAGGAAAATGAAAAGTATAGGAGCAATGAACCGATTTTAAAATCGATTTTTCATTATAATAAAATGATTTTTTCGTGAAAAACAAAATCTTGTATGCACCACGTGCGTTACTAGATCCTAACGCATATCGGGCAACATTAATCCCTCGGGCCAGAGGCCCTCGGCCGAATTGAAGTGATTTTCCTCTGAAATACACCTGGTACGTGTATCACAAAAATACAAGTGTTTTCAAGCTAAGCTTCATTCGAGTAATTTTTGTTCAACACTTTTTGACGTATCTATTGAAATGAAGTGATGAGGGGTGATTTAATGTTTTCTTGAATAAACAGCTGTAACGGCTGAACGGATTTTAACAAAGTTGGTCTCGTTGGGAAAAGCATTTATTGCTCCATCGAACCCATCTCTGTGATACCTATGTCAAATACGTTTTTCGTTATAATAACAGAAAATTTCCAATTTCTCTGAAAAATTAAATGCAATAACCTAACTCTTTTGCATAAAAATGTTGTTTAATGATACCAAAGGAAGCTAGTGAAATCCGTATCTGGTTATCTTATTCCTAGACAAAAATATCGAAGAAAGAAAATTTAGTTATTATGTAATTCTACGTAAAAAGACGCCATTACACCGGAATTTATTTTCATTTATTTGTCTTTTTCCAAGAATCAATGAGTTAATTTCATGATTTTTAAAAAAAAGTATTCTTAGTTCAAAAAATTTTTTCAATAAACTTGTAGGAGCATAATAATTAACTTAGATAATAATATGCAAGTACAAGGTAGTCAGAATATGAATGGAGGCAAAACAATTTGTCAACAAATATTAAAATTATATTTTTAGTGGAAGGAATGAGTTTTCGTGGCACACACAATTGAGTTTATTTCTTGTCAATTCCTCAGTATTATCAAAATTCTATACAACTGAATAATCAGAATTTAAGATACGCATTCTTATAAAACAATAATGTTTCATGAAAAAAGATAATTTCAACAAAAGTATCAAATATACTATATTTTCATAGATAATTACTTACTGAAGTTATAGAAGAAGTTAGTCACAGCTTTCGCTGAAAAAACCGGGAAAAAATTGCATTTTTTCAATTGTTCTCTTTTTGATTGCACTACATGATAGTTTTTGAGGGTGAACAACTTTTTAACCGACATAATTTTGCAAACAATAATTCATAGCAAAAAACCGTTCCACTTACCGCCAATTTTTGCTGGCTTCTCGTACAGAGTGTCCCGATTCAGATCTTCTTGTTGATACACAGGCCTGTCTACATTGATGGTCATTTTTGGATCTTTCTGAAGGAACGAGAGCATACTGAAAACAATACAATGAGTATAAATAATCGTCATCATTAATCCGAAAACCATTATTCCCACTTGCTGCATATTTATAACTCATTTAAGTATATTTTATTTGCACATAATCACAAAACGCACCTTTGGTAACTATTGCTTGGTTCTCCCTCTAAAAGAGCCACTTTATCATTTTCCATTTCAGGAATAATTAAATCTATAACAATACAACTGACATCCGACTATTTCATACATGGATTCGTAACTCTTAATTCCTTCTGAATACAGAGTGGAGTGATATCTTCAGTAGACCAATACGAAATACAAGAGCAAGTCAAATAAATGGTGTATTGTTTGATAAGATATAAAATCTACACTTCGTAATGTTTTGAGAATCTTTGACACAATTCATAACAATGGCAATCAGAAACTCGAAAATACGAAAATATTTATATTGGGAATCCTGTTTATATCGCCGATAAGTTAGTTTCTAGATTATTATTGTGGAGAATCGATGTCCTATTTATTGAACATTTTTATCGGGACTCTGATATATAATTTTTTGTAAATGAAGTACTAGTGAAAACTGTTCCAGGAGTGCATGATTTGTACTAGTTTTCGGTTCAAAATAATCACTTTGTTGAACATTATCTTCCAGTCGCTCAATGTAAATACAGATATGGCTAAATATTAAACAATTTGAAATTAATTCTTACGCAATTCTAACTGTATCTTCATCAGAATTAAACATTCATTCAATACATAATACACCAACCATATTATCTTAATAGAGGCCAAATTCTTAAATAACTGGACAGTGTCTAAAGAATATATGACTTTACAAAGAAATAAAAACTAACTTTTCACAGGTTGAAATAAAAAATATTCTAATATATAACTAATTCTTACACAATTTTAACTGTATCTTCATCAGAATTAACGAACATATCTAATGCATAATACATCAACCATATCAGTCTTAATAGATGTAGAGATATGGCCAAGTTTTTGAACAGACAGTGTCCAAATATCAATTTGAAACAAATTCTTAAACAATTTAAACTACATCTTTTCAGAATTAACGAATTTAACTAATACATAATATACACCAACCATATTAGTCTTAATAGAGATAGAGATGTGGCCAAATTCTTGTATAGAGAGTGTCTAAACATTGTACAATTTGAAACTAATTCTTAAACAATTTCAACTGCATCTTCATCAGAATTAACAAATTTCTCTAATACAAAGTACACAAACCATATTAGTCTTAATAGAGGTAGAGATATAACCAAATTCTTGAATACAGAATGTCTAAACATTGAACAATTCGAAACAAATTCCTAAACAATTTTAACAGAATCCTCATCAGAACTAAAGAATTTAACTAATACATAATACACAAGATATTAGTCCTAATAGATGTAAATATATGGCCAAATTCTTGAATAGAGTGTCTAAACATTGAACAATTTGAAACTGATTCTTCAGCAATTTTAACTGCACCTATAGAATTAACGATGTAGAGATATGGCCAAATTCTTGAATAGATAGATAGTGTCTAAATATTGAACAATTTAAAACTACCCAGCTAGCAAGAAGCTTCTATAAATTTAGAGTAAACGAACTTTTCTGTTCTGTAAAGGTTTCATAGTTGTGTCTAGAACATTAAGTTGTTGTATAAGTGGAGCAGATGATACTATTTTGTCTTCGTAAGCTAAATTGTTCTTTAAGTTTATTGCAAGAACGTTCTTAGAACATAATTACAGAGCATTCAGAAGATAAGTGTAAATAATTGCTCGATAACTGTCTATAGTAGCACAATTTTACAGCAATGGTGCTTATAGAACTAAATGATTCCAAATCCGATGTGAAAAAGTATATTATAGAACTATACCAACTCCTGTGAAGCTCCTATAGAATTGCTCCGTAGTGGTTGATTATAGTTTTTTTATAGAAATATTGTATAAGGGGTTGCTGAGAGACAATTTTGCTACGAATAACAAATTATGCATATGGAAGCTGCTAACGAACTTAATAAAAAAACCTCTATAACGTTGTTATAGAGAGTAATGTTATAGTTGTTATACAATAATTACAGAGTAATTAGGTTTAAATCTATGCCATTTTTGTTTCATAAAAAAGCACTACAGAACAACCAAACCTTAATTGACGCCATTTTAAAAGTGAATTTCGTTTGTGTATAAGTTTTAGACGACATTCTTCGTACCCAGTAAACTTCGCATCCTAGCTATTAGACTGACGACCGAGGGGACATAATAGCTTCAAATCTCCAAAATAGTACCAATAATTCAGGCGATACCATAGAACATATACATATTATATATCCACACTCATAAATACACATAGGCATACATAGACTGCTAAAATCGTAATACTTCCTTTTAGTTTAGCCACAGTCGAGTACATTGTGAGCCATATTGGAAATATTTTTGACTTGTATGCAAATTTCCGCTTTAATAACGGTAATATCACTAGAGAAATCTTCTGTGAAAAAATCGTTTATGTATTTATATATTTTTTTCTTTCAAAATGCAGCCTGCCTGTACTAATTTTAGTGCTTGGAGAAATCTTGTAAAACATGACAACACGGTTAATTTTAGTTGGCACATTTGAGTTATAGTAGTTGCTTATGAAGTATATTAGCTCTGTAATAATTGCAATCGACACAAAATATTCATATTAGTTAGCATCCATATTGGAAGTACGAGATAAGCTTTCCACTTCGTCGCCATTTTGTAAAGAAAGAAGAAAAATTTAGATAAAAACTAATATGAAACATAAATGGGCCAAATATTATCAGTAATATGATGTATATTTACTTTCTAACTGTTTTTTATACATTTGGCGGCAAAATTTATCAATAATTTTTTTTTTAATACTTAATTAGTTTTTAACATTGTAGAAAAATGAGATAAAATGAGGGCGCATTGAAAAATTACCATATATATACCACATATTTCACATTAATTTTTCTTCCGCATTAAAATTTATTCGTCTTTTGATTTCAAACTTACTAGAAAATTCAAATAAATGGTGAAGGTACTTTATATATTATGGCGTCCATATCATTTTTAACGCGTACCCATGATTTAAAGTGAAGCATTTTGTCTTCAAAAGATGTAAAAAAACCTATTAAAGTTTTGTAACTATAACGTCAGGCAACAAAATAATTGTATAATGGAATACAATATGTACGGTTAACGAACAAAAATATAGAAGTTCTTTATACGCTCTATAATAGAATTTTAAGACACCATTTTACAACTATTATAGAATTCGTATGACATTGCTCTGTAACTATCGCATAGAAATTCTTTACGACTTGTAAGAACGTTTACACAACAATTCTATAAATGTTTTCTACATACCTTACAGAACAATTTAAAGAACTGAAAAGTTCTTTAGCACGGGGCCCATTTCTTTTGTATAACTGCTGTAAGAACGTTTTGAGAATGTTCTTAGAACAAACATTGCTCTATAAAATTTGCTGAGAAAACGTTCTCTCAACTTTAATAGAACATAAAATTGTTACTTGGGTAGTTCTTACACAATTTTAACTGCATCTTTACCAGAACCAATGAAGTTGTAGAATACATAATACACCAACCATATAAGTTTTTATAGAGGAAGAGATATGGACAAATTCTTGAATACATATTCCCTGAATATTAAAAAATTTGAAACTAATTCCTACATAATTTTTTCTGTGTCTTCACCAGAATTATCGAATATACATAATACACAAACCTTATTAGTTTTAATCGAGGTAGAGATATATGGTCACATTCTTGAATGGATCGTCACTGAATATAATTGCAAACTACTTCTTAAACAATTTTATCTGCATATTTATCAGAATTAAGGAATTTATCTAATGCGTAATATGCCTACCATATTAACCTTAATAAAGATATCAAACTATTGAAAACTAGAATGTGCTCACGCAATTTGCAATGTATCAACACCAGGATCAAAGAAAATGAATTAAATACTTGAAATTTACAGTTATCTATTTTCAATGTCAAAACTTTTCCCGACTCACATGTCCATGAAGAAGTTTTTAAGTTCTTAATTCTAAAAACCCAATGTTCGAAAACCCTCACAAATACTTGAAATTTCATGACAAAAATTGGGGCGGTGAAATAAAGCCATTTCCCAGAATAAGCTCAATCCGTGTTCCAATTCCAACCCTCTAAATCAATAGAGAAGTGGGAGTGCGCTCTCAAAAACTTTTTCACTCGTATATTATATGTTTATTTCACCTTGGATACGGTTGCTATAAACACACTCATTATACCCTAGGGTGTAATTAGCGGGCGTTATGGATCATAACACTCGCTAATTGTACGAGGAGAAATGAAGCAACTTTCATTGATTAAATACTTCATAATCCTTGTCTATACGACTCTGGATTTCTCCGGCAATGAATTATTCGCAGCTTTGGCTGCATTTTCTATGATATTCTTGGGTTAATTCATTTTCATTTCCATTATTTCTATAAGACTACACAAAGAAAGCAGCAATGACATTCACTAAATATGATGACAAAAATATTCACAAACGTCAAAATATCAACAAATGACATGCCTACTATGAGAAGGAAAATGGAAAGTATAGGAGCAATGAACCGATTTTAAAATCGATTTTTCATTATAATAAAATAATTTTTTCATGAAAAATAAAATCTTGTATGCACCACGTGCGTTACTAGATCCTAACGCCCATCGGGGGATCTATATAACGCACTTGGTACATAAATAACTATTTTAGAGACCGTATGCACAACATTTTACTGCGTTATGAAGTTTGGGAAACACCGAAGCCTAAAAAATTAAACAAACCATTCATGATGACACAGACAATCAACATTTATCTTCACGATTATTTACATGAATTTGCTGTGTAAATAACAGGTTGATAACAAACATATATGACCGATTCTTATATTCTACAATTTATTTATGTATGTTGAATTTAAATAAAAAAATATTGAAAAGAAATTGAACATAAATTTGACATCGATTTTTTATTTTTAAATACTGTGAGAAAATAGTATAGGATAGAATGAAAAATATATACAATCTAACTTACCAATTTCTTCAAAATTGAGGAACAAGAACATGCAACTGAATTGAGCTACTTCACTTCTATTTATTGCTGACTAATGCTGACGGATTATTCTGAAAGAAAAACATAAATTAAACAATCATTAGTTGATTCTGTATCACTCAAAATGTACTTTTGATGTTTATCATTGAATAAATATTAAACACACAGTTACAATTTAGTTTAGGATTAGTTTAAATGCTTTAATGGCAAATCGAAATAAAAATTAGGAAATAAATTATTTTATTGAAAAAAAAATCGGGAGTGCATCGAGTACTGAAGAAAATCTTTTATTTAATTTTAAAAAAAAAATGAAAAATTTGCAATGTGCATAATAATACATAATAATATGATCGCATACTGAGAAGTGAAGAGGTTGAGGCAAGGAGCGGAAACACACATGGGAAATTATTTCAATATGAACTCAATCTACGTAATAAAATTCAACCCTCTAACTCAATGTGCAGAAGCTGTGGATTAGCGCAAATTTTCAAAAACCACGGAAACACAAATCTCGACATAAAAATAGCAGCTGTTGGAGAAATTTTCCCAAATTTTGATGGTTTCGTTCTAACACGAAAACAAATATATATATATATATATATATATATATATATATATATATATATATATATATATATATATATATATATATATATATATATACATACATAGCAGACATCCAAAAATTTTCGGATCGTTGTTAGAAGGTCTAAAACGGATGAAAAAACTACTTTCGCACCTGACTGTTGACATTCGATACGCAGCAACAGTCTATTATTTTCAGAGAAAATACCTCTAAAAACCTACCAAATTAACAATCAAGTGCTGAAGTTTTTTGAATATTCACGAAAAATAAGACGTTCGGAACCGTCGTAAAACTGTAGGCCCCTTCTTCCGTGTATCACTGTATCATGCACAGCACGAATAGTTGTAGAGAGGTCGCCCACGCCCGATACCGGGTAAGGCACTTGAAGAAGAAGAGGAGAAATTCAAAAATCTGCGGTAGAAAAATACCATCCGATTATCATCCTTTTCAGGTCGTATAAGATGAAGAATGTTTCCAACATTCACGGCTTTAAGGACGAATGGGAATTTCATGGTACCGGAATTTATACATCCTTCTCCGCCTTGAAGTTTATTTGGATCTAATTTTTTTATCGATTTATTGTTTCACTGGAAATTATACTCTTGACGATTGTTACATTCTATAATATAGGTAATTCTAAGTCGATACTTGACAGACTTAAGGGCTGAGTTGATGGACTCCTTCCCGCAATACACAAGTAGTGATCATTTTGATGTTTACAACATTCACCGCTTCAAGGACGAATGGGAATTTCATGGTATCGGAATTAACACATCCGTTATCGCCTGGAGGTTTATTTGAATCGATTTTTTTTTTATATTGTTTCACTGGAAATTATACTCTTGGCAATTGTTACATTCTATACTTAATATAATTCTAAGTCCATACTTGATAAACTTAAGGGTTGAGTTTATGGACTCCCTCGCTGTTTAAAAAGACTATTACTGAAAACAAGATGTTTTTATGTTTAAAAAGAATACAAAATCCAACATACCGATTGTGATTTCCTTTATTGTTAATATCCCAAGACACACTTTGTCATTGATGAATACAAGATGGACCTGAATTCAACGTACTTTCGTTTATAGCGGATTAATCATCTGAAAAAAAAAAGAATACATCAAAATATTGATTTTGTGTTATCATCCAGATACAGTGGTGTACTGGTTAATACAGTTTTTCGCAATTTTGTGTAGGCATACTTTCGACTGTATTGTATGAATTAATTCATGATTGGTGAAATAGATATATAGGCTTCTCCAAACGACGAGTTACCAAGTCAATTTTATATAGGTACGAAGCAAACGACCGAACGTTCTTCACATTTAAATTAACGTCTTTTGAAGGTAAGCTTTTGAAGATATATAAAAAAATATTTCGTAAGTTCCCTTAACCTGAAGATTTAATTGAATGAGTCATCAGGTATTCATTATTAATATTTAAAAAAGAAAGTGTGTTGAAACTCCTTTAACTTGTGAAGAATTGAAATATATAACATCTCATTGAAGATTACATTGCCTGGAAAACTATTTATCGAAAAATTATATGTACATATGTGCAATGTTCTTAGGTACAGCATATAGATGTACTATTTTCGAATCGTACTTTTATAATAATTTCTTTAAATTTTTGAATGAAAAAAATTCAATTACTAACATTTAGTTATCGAAAATTCATATGTATATATGTGCAATTTTCACATGTAGGTACAACATATGGATTTTGCACTTTCGGAGTAGAATTTCACACATTGGTACTACTAGTTACATACTTTAAAAATCTTAGTTTAGGTCTAAAATACATTTTGGATGAATTAATAATAATTCAGTCAACGTCTATTTACCTTGAGGTTGTAGTAAAATAATATGGAACTGTATTACTTTCAATATGAGTCCTATGCATAAAAAAATATTACTGGACAACTATGCGTCGAAAGATTATATGTTCTTATTTTCTAATATCTCTAAAGTTTCACACAATGTTACTACTACTATTTTAAAAATCTTAGTTCAGAATTAAAATACATTTTTTATGTTATATTTTGATGAATTTACAACAATTTAGCTAACAGCTATTTACTTATATATAATGAAATAATATGGAACCCTAAGATTCTGAAAATTATATGTTCATATTTTGTAGTGCAATGTTCATGTATACAATAAATGGATGTTGTATTTTCGGAGCAGAATTTCAATCAATGTTACTACCAGTTATTTTGAAAATCTTAGTTTGGAATTAAAATACATTTCGTTAAATTATTTTTTGATGAATTTACAAACAATTTTGCTCCCAGCTATTTACTTCGGGGCTGTAGTGAAATAATATGGAACCGTATGATTCGAAAAATTATATGTTCATATTTTGTAGTGCAATTTACATATATACAGCATATGGATGTTGTTCTTTCGGAGCAGCATTTCACACAATGTTTCCAGGTACTTTCGAAAACTAAGTGTACGTTTATAATATATTATTTTAGATTAATTTTTAAGGAATTTATATAGACGATACTTTCAAGTTGTGATACAATAGTATGGAACTATAGTATCTTTAATATAAGTGAACAAGAGGGCCAATTGTTATTTAAATTTGAAAAAATATGAACAGATAATTTCTTCCAATTAACTGAGTGTTCCTTTTCAATTTCATTTTGTATATCAGATATATCGAGTAGATTTAGGACATATAATGAGTTTTTCATAATTTTCAAGTCTTTAGATTATTTTTCCAGTTGATCAGTCTGATCATGCATGAGTCTGATACGACTCTGCTGCGAAAGTGTACTCGTAGTTCGTTAGCACTGAGAATGAATTCGCATTGTCTTTCGATCAAATATGAAAATGGATCAAGAAAACAAATATGTGCAACTTTCGGTAAAAGCGAAAACTTTAAACACTTCTCAAGAATCCCTGGATGATTTCAACAAATTGCTATTTATACGCTTTCTGGTAGACTCGGTAGTTCTCAATCTAGGGTGCGCGAACCCATGGGGGTTCGCCAAGGGTTGCCAGGGGGTTCGCGGGAATAAAGAGAGCAATGACGGAACTATATAAATAAAATATTTCTTTCAATTTAGCAACGTCTGTACAGACAAAAAAGCATAAGATAATAAGCGAAAATTGAGTATTTAAGAAAAAGACACACTCATTGACCTTTCTACTGAGAGAACGTTGAAATCCGGTTTCAAAAGTGAGACTCTCACCAAGGTTTGGTGATATCACTGAAAACTAAAGGCTGTCTGACCTAGTAATCAAATTTTTGTTTCCGTTTCCACAAATTGCCTTGGTAGAATGTGCGTTTTCCTCGTACGCATTCATGAAAAACAAGTAAAGTAACAAACTGGATGCTGCCCCGGACTTAAGATTGTAGGTACTTTTCATCGTCTAAACCAGACTTCAAGAAGCTGAGTTAGGAAAAGCAAGGACAGAGCTCCTATTGGATACAGGCAAGAACTCCTTGTTTTGATTATGATCAAAATTAAAAGACATTGATGAACAAGTGACCTATAAATTAGCTATGTATTTTCGAAAAGTGGTTTCTATTATGTGTGTTCTGAAACAGTTCAATACAGAAGATTTTACAGTTATTTATGTGCATTTCATTACACGTCAAATAGATCCTTTTTAAATTCATTTTTTTTATGCTAATAGGCCTTTCAATATAATTATATCCTAAGGAGTAGGTATAATAAGTGAAAATATATTTCCAAGGGCTACGAGATGAAAGAAAGGTTGAGAACCACTGTAGGTAGACCGATGTTCTGGCTATTAGGATGTGCACGGCAAAATGGTATTTATTATCTGCATACCTTATGTAACGAGTGAATTGAACTCCTGATAAAAGAAATGACTGCAGAACACTTGCCAAGAGACACAAGTCGGCAACCTTCATACGATGTTCGAGTTATTAAAGCGCTGCTGCCAACGACTGGTATATTCGTTCTTTTCTGAATCGGGTCAAGCAGATGCAAGGACCCAACCGAGCAGTCGTGCATGTTTATTAGCATTCGGTACATTCTGGGTTCGTACCCCTATGTCTTTTTCTCAGAAGTTTCTTCCTGGCGTAGGTAAGTCACTGCTTGTCAACTCACAAAAGCGAGTGCTCTGAATCCTGTACGCCTATTCTCTTCCACAAATTATTCTGTCTTCCCCATCCTTACTGCACCTACAACATTGTACCTTCCTTCGATCTAGTTGAAATAGTTTTTCCCCTTAACTCAAGCACCCCGCCTCCTTCAATTATACTTTCAAGTCGTTCTCTCTTTATCCGTTTTAGTCCTCATTGGCCATGATTTTCGAAATATATATATATATATATATATTTATAAATATAAATATATATATATATATATATATATATATATATATATTTATAAATATAAATATATATATATATATATATCAGTGGCGGCTCGTGAGGTTTTGGTTTGAGGAGGCTACAAGAGGTGTTAAAAAATACACCATAGGCGAAAATTTTTAGGATTTCAAGGTCAACCGCCTTATAATTTAAAGAAAATCAAAGTCTACCTTGAGACCTACAACTCCTATTTACAATATTCACAAAAACTCTTCTCTGCCAATTAGTCAATTCATCTATTCATCAAATTTTTTCTTTCACAAAATAGGTACCTACCTACCTACTTAACGAATTCGTTAACAGCTGGTGAAAGCAAATAAAAAGTTATTATATATTTTTGAAGATTAGCGGGATTCTGCGATCTTTAACGTTAGCAAAATGATCTATAATATCCTCATAAAATTTTTTGTCTTTCGCCAAAAGTTTTACCAATTCCTTTTCAATAGACAACAAACTCATATTTTTCAAACGATCCTGGCTGATTGAATTTCGTAAATAAGTTTTAATTCTCTTAAGAGTGGAAAACGAGCGCTCTACGGAAGCCAATGTCATCGGGATAGAAACAATTAGACATAAGAGTTTATAATCTTGATTCAAATCATTATCAAAAAGGTATTTAATAGTCCTCACATGATTTTCATTTTGCCCCAAAATTTCATTGTCATTATAAACAACACACAGTTCAGTTTTTATGGCCACCTTATCAAAAAAAGTGTATTTTTGAAATAAATTTTCCAAAAGGTTATCTGGAAAATTAGCCGAAAATCCGGTAAACAAATTTGCGTAACTGAATTTCTTTCGTTTTGGGCTAAATTGAGTCGTATCATCAGTAGTTTGAAATGCAGAAAATGGTTTTTTTAAATAAACTTCTGCACGGAATTCTGAAATTTTTTCCAAAAGAAACTTGAGCCGATTTCGTGAGTAAATTACATCTGAAAACTTGTGCTGTAAGATTTGAAAAACTATTTCTGTTTGTTCAAAAATTAATTTGAAGATGTTTAAAAAATATATAAATTCCTTATCTTGTAAGTAAGATATTAATCCGCGTGCGGTATTTAAAGTTACTTTATCGGTGAAAAATTCCTCACTTTCAACTATAGAATTAAATCCTCAAATTCTAAGCGGCCCCAAACAGAGACATTTTCCCTAGTAAAAAGTAAACACTGCCAACAAAATAATTTATTTTTTACCTGTGATCCGGTTAGGCATGGATGTCTCTCATAATTCCTTGTATTAAAACCGCGGTTTTGTTGTCTGTTACGCTGCACCAAATTGTTTAATTCAGGGGTAGGTCGCAATGTTTTTATCAAAACTTTATCCTCATAACTTAGTGCACTAAAGTTATGGGATAACAAATATTCCACTTAGTCATCATTGAAATTTTTGAAATTAACTTCAGTAACCAAACTCATTTTAAAACAATACGCGAGCAATATAAGTAAACACGCTGCCATTAGTAACTACGATCACACTACGATTCAATTAATGCTTTCCAACGAATTCACTCGATGTCACGCGAAATTCTATAGTTGTGATTGGTCGACATTGTATGAGACTGGGTCTCTATCGGTGTTGCCATTTACATGTGTTTTGCTTTTCTATTGCAATGAAGTATTCATTCGGATTATTTGCACCGTTGTTTGCTTTTCTGTGGCAGGCATAATGAACGTTGAGAATATACCTTTCTAAGCCTCCTTGCCACAAATCTTGAAATGAATGAAATGCAGTAAATGTAAATACCTTCTATCTCAATTAATAAATTATATTATATTATGTAGGTTAAAAGGAAGGTAGGTGCATACAATAACATGATTTTGATTAATATGAATATGCTGAATGCTGACTATTCAATATAATATATTAGTGATACACGGAATATTGTAGAGGAGGAGGCTTAGCCTCCTTAGCCTCCTTTGACTAGCCGCCCCTGATATATATATATATATATATATATATATATATATATATATATATATATATATATATATATATATATATATATATATATTCCCGGTACATATTGGCTTCAACAGCCGCCATTTTTACGTAGATATTCATTGTTTTCTGGAGATTTTTGAAAATTACCTCAACTCCACAACTTCTGCAGATTGAATTAGAGGGTTTATATTGGATTTACTTCATCTTGAAATACGATCCTCCGTGGGTTTCAACAATTTTCCTCATCCGCACTGCACTTCGCGGAGACGCATCTCGACCTGCTTCGCGATGCACTTCACGAATTTTTTTTAGTAAAATAAATTATTTTCTTATTTTTATTTAGGTTTGCTATTGAAGCGTGGTTTTTCAAACCATAATTTATTCCCTTCGAATCGCATCTCGACACGATGCACTTCGCGCGAAAAATAAGACCTTTGTAACGGAGCTCTGCTGCTTACGCGTTTTCTTAGAATCTTATTATTATCTAATCAGACGAAGATAAAGACGATATTTCATTACGTGCGTCATGCATAACAAGTCAAATACATAGTTGTGAAAATTGTTATCAATAGTGTTTCATCATTTGAATAAATTCCTAGTACTTCAAGAAATGCGACTGGAAACTAAATAAATATCTACATAATTTACTATGGTGGCATTAGATATCACCATGTTGGGTGCATCGCACAATAATCTTGGAATTTAAAAGGCAATGTGTAACTAAGAAAGGCAGATCTAACGAAATTTTTAAATGAGTTATGATTAGAGATAAAACAGGGTTCACTTCCAGGCTATCTAAATCACCCCCGTGATTTAGGTTCTACTTACAATCTATTTCAAAGTCTACCCTGTGGCGGGAGTTGCTTTTTCTCTGGGGGTAATGCCACCCCTTATTGGGGGGTGAAACATTTTTCTTCAAAAATAAGTGTAGAAATCGATATATGGACTAATTCTATGAAAAATATGCATTGAATCGAAAAAAATGTAAAGAACAAATTTATAGCTTATAAAAAAAGAAAATCGTGTATTTATGATGTATGCAGACCCAATACAAACGGAATTATTGTTTGTTGAAAGTTGATTTGTATTTTCAATCGCCAAAGTGGAAAGTTTCTACGTACAATAACCAAAAACCAATGCATTTTTCGGGGAAAACGTATGAAACTTTATTAAAGTTCTTTGAAAAACTTTTATTTTTATTTCTTATAAAAGTTCCTAGCATCAAAACTAAGCGAGTTATGAAGAGAATAATGTCGAGTCCTATTTTTTCGTTGGAAAAAAATAGTGAAAATCTCACCCTCTCTTCCACCCCATTTGGAAAAAATCGTTGCCACTTAACAATTCACTTCATTTTTGTTTTTATAATAAGTTCCTAGTGTTTGACCAGTACTTCTTTTTGAAAAAAATTGAGTTTGAAGAGAGAATATCATTTTCGTAATTTAGCGAAAAATCACCTTTTCTGCAAAATAACTCAAAAACTATTAATAATACGAAAATTTTGTCGAGTACGAAATTGTATGTTTTTCTTATTTGAAAATTTTGGCGTTTTATTTTTTTTATAGGATAAAAATTGAGTAATATATGGCCATTTAAACTTTGCGTGTGTTCGCGCAAAGTACACCTTTTTGAGCACTTTTAGCATGAATTTTTAAAAAAATGAGATCTGAATATCAAATTTATTTAGATGAGCGTATAGCTCTTAAAAAACCTACAGAATGCTCTCTTGAAGGACTTGATCGCTTAAAAACCAAGCAAGTTATGAGGAAAAAACCAAAAGCACATTTTTGCAGAAATTAGAATATGTATATTACTATATTGATGAATACACATAGTGTATTCGACAAGCAATAAATCCGTTTGTATTGAGTCAGAATACATCGTAAATACACGATTTTCTTTGTTTCTTTATGAGCTATAATTTTGCTCTCCACAGATTTTTCGATTGAATGCATATTTTTCTAGTTATTCGCGAAAAATAATCTGAAAACGGTTTTTTTTTGCCAGAAAATCCACAATTTCAGTCGCGAATAAGTCGAAAATTATTGACTTTCAGAAAAAACTTCATTGAACAAAAGTTACTCAGAATTAGTCAATTCATCGATTTCCGTACTTATTTTCAATGAAAAATTTTTCAATCCCAAGAAGGGGTGGCATCCACCCCCAGAGAAAAAGCAATCCCCGGCACAGGGTAAACTTTGAAATAGATGGTAAGTAGAATCTAAATCCAAATTTTTATACAAATCGGTGCTGTATGGTATAAATACACAGTTTATACTTTTTTTACCGTCATTGACTGGACTAGTAATATATATCTATTGACACTGATTATGAAGAATATAAGCATATACTTGCTATTTTCAATAGTCTAATTGCTAAACACATAATACTGTGATGTATGTGTATTAACTGCATTCAAGATTGAATAAACAGTTATTTATAAGGTGAAAAGTTCATATAAGCGTAGGTCCACAAGGCCTTCATTTTGGAGATAGTTTTTAAAAAAATTTCCGCGAACGTCAAAAAATGACGACTTTTTTAACCTCAGTTCTCAATATTGAAGTTTGATTTCACAGACGTCATTTTGTTTTTACTTTTTTGTCCGACCGTGAGCGTACAGAAAAGTACACTTTTTTGTACGCTCACGGCAATATCAAGAACGTCGGGCGGCGTATAGTTGGGTTCCGAACCCGACATAATGTAATCTGTAAGAAAAATTTTATATATTTTAATACAAGTCATTTCTTAATACTCGGGTACTTACCAAAAACGCACATATAGGCCAAGCTACAGAGATTTAGAGTGAGCATTTTGTGCAAAAAGTGTTAGAAGAAAACCAGCTCCGCCATTGTTTGTCAAATAGTTCCACATGATATAGTGATATGTTTTTCACTCGACTTTATTATTTATATCTTTGTTATTAACAATTTTATGCAAAAAATCGCTTACAAAATTGAAACTATCAGAGTAATCGTGATGATGTCAATAGACTTATTGTAGAAAATGAAAAGACGAAAAAAATGAGAGGTCGAACGACTCCATCAGACCCTCAGTCTAAAGGAAAATTGGAAAAAACCGTCCAAAATGCAGTTTTTTCAAAAGTTTATAACTCGGTTATTTTTTGAGTTGTAGCGTAGATCCTCCGGCCAGTATTAGCTATTAATATGAACTTCATTTTTGCGAAGATCAGGAACTGTCCGATGCATAGTTTTTGATCTGTGGCCATTTGATTATGTTACTATGCAATTTTCCAGCAGACCTGAATGCGACAGGTATGGTCCGATTTCAATTTACTAAAAAGATTTTGAAAGTAGAATTCTCATAGTTCAAAACGTTCATCTTGGTTTTTCATAAAAACGCTGAGAAATATGTTAAAAATAAAGCTGAACATGACAAAAAACGGCCGAGCGCGTGAGAGTAGTTGAAAAGTGGGGGTTTACAATTATTATCTGACAACGTTTAGAAATTACTGTCACGTTCAAAATGCCGACGCTTTCGAATGTCATACTTCTCCTTGCCTGCTGCTCTACCCCCACTCTTCAACTACTCTTACGCGCTCGGCCGTTTTTCGTCATGTTCAGCTTTATTTTTAACATATTTCTCAGCGTTTTTATGGAAAACCAAGATGAACGTTTTGAACTATGAGAGTTCTACTTTCAAAATCTTTTTAGTAAATTGAAATCAGACTTTACCTGTCGCATTCAGGTCTGCTGGAAAATTGCATAGTAACATAATCAAATGGCCACAGATCAAAAACTATGCATCGGACAGTTCCTGCTCTTCGCACAAATGAAGTTTATATTGATAAATAATACTAACCGGAGGATCTACGCTACAACTCAAAAAATAACCGAGTTATGAACTTTTGAAAAAACTGCATTTTGGACGGTTTTTTCCAATTTTCCCTTAGACTAAGGGTCTGATCGAGTCGTCCGACCTCTCATTTTTTTCGTCTTTTCATTTTCTACAATAAGTCTATTGACATCATCACGATTACTCTGATAGTTTCAATTTTATAAGCAAAAAACTAAAAAAAACGATTTTTTGCATAAAATTGTTAATAACAAAGACATAAATAATAAAGTCGAGTGAAAAACATATCACTATATCATGTGGAACTATTTTACACACAAGGGCGGAGCTGGTTTTCTTCTAACACTTTTTACATGAAAAAATCTCTGTAGCTTGGCCTAATAGATAAGTGACTTTAAATGTTTCTGACAATCATTTTGTTGAATTGTCAAATTTGTATTGCCTTAACATCTACAAAACCAGTGAGCAAAGCAATCTAGTTTTACGTTTCTTCACATCCAATCCTTTTTAAAAATATCATCTTAATTATATCGTTTGAACACCGTTTGCGGAAAAATCGCATGTTTTATTCGGAGAAAAGCACTTGTTGTGGCTCGACTAAAATTGTCGGTCTCACGACAAACATTTAGTCCTAATAATGGTATATTATTCAACGAGCGGTAATGTAGGTCATAACTCACGCAGATGAAGTTTGCAGCAAGTTGAATACCATACTTTATATCTACGACTATAACAATAAATACTAAGATACAAATACAAATTCACAGCAGTAATTAGGTAGTATTAACTTAATTTGAAAACGTCAGAATTATTCAAGTGACATTAGCAGATGAGTGACGGTCGATCTTACTTGGGATCTTAGTAGACTATATAGTGAGTTATAGCAGTGAGTTATTATTACTCACGCTGTTTGGTAATAGATACTATCAATTGCTAAAACACAGTTGAATAATGAATATATTATTCAATAGGAATAGATAAAACAATATACTCTTATTTCACTTTTGACATGACAGCAGAAAAAAAACATTGGAATTAACACACTAGACTACTGTGTACTACGTTCCAAAAAGTGAAAAAAATAACTTTTATTTTCAAAGATTTCGCGAAAAATGAGTATAAGATTGGATGCATCGATTGATTTAAATCAAAATAACTCGAAAACGTCCGCTTGTGGCGACTTTTGACAAGCATACATTTTTCACGCAACATTGATAGACGAATTGCTTATTTTTCTAGAAAATTTGATACATTCATGCCCGGTGAAGTTGTGACTTCATACAAATAGTCTTGTAGGTGGCGCCCCCTACAATAAAGAGCCAAACTAAGATCAAATTTGAATTTTTCACATTAAATAATCTCCAAATACCAACTTTCGTCCAAATATTGACATTATTTCAAAAATTATTTACGAATAACAAAAATAGAATAAAATTTTCAACAACCTGCATCTCAAGAATAAAGGCCTTGCGGACCCATGCTTAAATTAACTTTTCGCCTTACCTAAATTCATTAAAACTATGTTTAAAATTCAAAATCACATCAATATGTTTCGTTATTTTACCCACAAATAGAGTGATAATTCAAGAACTTCACTCTACTATAAGTAGAATAAAACTTTCAAATATTAACCACCATAAGCGCAATTACATAACCTAGGTATTTAAGAAGCGATAACAATATTGCGATACGAAAATAAATCTATAAATTTTCCACTTAATATGCCAATTCGAAAATCCACGTAAGTTTCCTGCAAACACTCATTATTTTAATATCGCACTAACAAAAAAATATTGATCGTACTTACTGCACAATGAAGATTAGAGTGTGACCATAAAACAAACACTTCCTTCGGAATGATGAAAAAAAATACCATATTAGTAAAAATACTAATCACAAATGAGTAAGTTATCTATCAATATCAGTATTTAAATTAACAAATCTCAAGTAGGTAATAAATTTCTTTCGCGATCTTTAATATAATTGATGTATTTATCGATCAAGGTTTTCTAACACTGATTTGTAAATAGCAAATTCAAACAATGCACGGTTGTGAGGAAGTTTTAAGAGCTATGATACTAGATGCTGTTGAGAATTGACGTAGGTATATTCAATAAGGAAAATCCCAACCGAAGTATGTACCTAGGTACAACCAACCGAATTGATACTTGAATAACATACGCGTGACTAGTTCAGTGGATACAAGTGTTATGAATTTCAGTGCAGGTAATTCAAAACAATGGCTCTGAGTATTAGACCAGGGTAGAAGCCTTTAAAAATGATAAAAAGTGAAAAAAAAAATAGTAGTACGACAAAACTCATTGGAAAAGGAGGAGAATATAATAAAAATGAAAGAAAAAATAATTTACGGGAGATCTGAGGTCGGGAAGGGGAAGGGGAACTAAGGGTAAAAACGATTTATCTCGATTTCCGGCAAAACTACAAGTCCTATGGAAAAAAGTCAAATAGCAAAGTTGTAGGTAATAAAAATATCTACAGCTTTTGTGTTCACATTTTTTTCACATAATCTCAAAATTTATGTTAAAAATTCAAAAAACCAGATTTTTGGTTTTTCATTTTTATCTTTTACAGAAAGAAATTTTTTTTAACGAATTTTGGTGAGAACTTACTTTTTTATGTCTCAAATACACTGTAATTTATTTGATTTGAAATATTTATTTTTTCACCTTATTTTGACTCAACATCGAAAAAGCACCCTAATTTTCAATCGAAAGTTCTCCTGTCAAAATATCAGCTTTTTTCAAAAAGTTGGTGTTCTTTATGTTCGCTAAAATCTCTACTTTTCGATGATGTATACATTACTATAGTAAATTTTCTCAGAAAATGCAAAAAATCGAAAAAATTCGAAATCGAAATTTTTATTTGGCAGAAAAATGAAACGGTGGAAGAGATCACATGAATAAATATTTGCGCTATGTAGGAAAACATTACGCAGCAAGCAGCTATATTATTTGCGAAATTAAAAAATCAATTACTGTCACAACAGTACCAGCAGTTAAGCCATCTAAAAGAGGAGAAAGTAGTCGTAGAAAAACCTCAGACAATATTCCAGAGATAGATTATCAAAACCATACAAAAATACCATTTTTGCAAGAAAAATTTTTATCTAACGAGAAAAACAAGGACAAAATAACAACACGTTAATGAAAATATTACAGTCACAAGGATTTTCCTGTAAACAAGTAGAAGAAGATGCTGATGCTTACAGAATTTTGATAATCGAACTCTGGAATATTATCTGAGGTTTTTCTACGACTACGTTCTCCTCTTTGTTCAGTTACTGTTGTGACAGTAACTGATTTTTTAATTTCGAGGTACCCATAAAAAAAAATATAGCTGCTTGCTGCATAATGTTTTCCTACATAGCGCAAATATTTATTCATGATCTCTTCCACTTTTTCATTTTTCTGCCAAATTAAAATTTCGCATTCGAGTTTTTTTCGATTTTTTTCATTTTCTGAGAATATTTACTATAGTAATGTATACACCATCGGAAAGTAGAGATTTCAAAGAACATAAAACACACCAACTTTTTGAACAAAACTGATATTTTGACAGGAGAATTTTCGATTGAAAATTAGGGTGCTTGCGATGTTGAGTCAAATTAATGTGAAAAAATAAATATTTCAAATCAAATAAATTTCAGTATATTTGGGACATAAGGAAAGTTTTCTCCAAAATCTTGGTTTTTTGAATTTTTCACATAAATAGTGAGGTTATCTGAAAAAAAGTGTGAATACAGATTTGTAGATCTTTTCATTAGGTACCTACAACTTTGCTATTTGACTTTTTTCCATAGGAATTATAGTTTTGCCCGAAATCGAGATAAACCGTTTTTTACCCTTGAAAACTCACCCCCATTCCTTTCCCGAACTCAGATCGGCCGTAAATTATTTTTCCTTTTATTTTTATTATATTCCACTCCTTTTCTAATGGGTCTCAACCTACTATTATTTGTTTTGGTTCCAAAAATTATCGACCCTGGTCTATTTAATAATATACTGTATTATACTCATATCTTTATCAGTCAGTTCATGTGAAATATGCTTGTTGACCATAGTCCATTTCATATATCACAATCACATAATGTGAACCAGGAAAATTCTTCACTAATTTAAAATTATCAAACAGTCCTCCAAGCGAGCTAGATTATAATAATACACTGATATTATCAGTCGATTAATGTAAAATGTGCTTGTTGACCATCAAGTTCATATATTACAATCACATAAAGTGAACGAGGAAAATTCTTTAATAATTTGAAATTATCAACCAATCTTCCAAGGGAGATTGAATATAATAATACAGTTATATAATACACACACACACACACACACACACACACACACACACACACACACACACACACACACACACACACACACACACACACACACACACACACACACACACACACACACACACACACACACACACACATATATATATATATATATATATATATATATATATATATATATATATATATATATATATAGTCAATTCATATAAAACATGCTTGTTGAACATTGTCATTTTCATATATCACAATCACATGAAGTGATCAAGGAAAATTCTTCAATAATTTAAAATTATTGTGTAAGTAGTATCAACGTATACCTTACCTCGTCTTATTAGTAGTACTCTAGTACTAGTACATAATTGAGCTTTTATTATCTCAGAAATATGCCCAAAAAATATTTGTTGTACAATATAACCTATATCGTTGGGTTGTAAAAATAATCTAGGAACTGACACAACATAGTTCTCAATCATACTAATTTTTACAGGAAACAAGAGGTGTGATTATAACGATAGTGCACAAATCATAAAATTACAATCTGATTCACAAAAATTGTAATTCATATGATTGTGAACTAGGGGGTATCGAATTGTAGATGTCGGTAGGGGCGGCAAAATTTGAATAACCTACTAGCGGAAAATATCTAAATCCGCCACTGCGAATGCTTCAATTTGAAGCTATGACTCCACTAATTTTTTCCATTTGCGATACGTGATAAAACTCATTTCGCAACTCAAATTTCACTACGCAAATGTTTACTGGAGATAAATTCAGAGATGGAAAGAACTTATAAACGTTTTATTTGATCAAGAAACTTACGAAAAGATTTTTAAGTATTTTTCTTCTTCGTTCATCAGACACTTAAAGTATGAATATGTGCATTGCTGAAAATGTAGCCTGGAATGAAACGAACCAACTTTTGCTGGTCACTGATTTAGGGAACATGATCTGTCAAGTTAGTTAAGAGTAAGAATATTTGCTAGGTTAGAACAGGACCTGTCAATAATTGAAAGTGTTAAGTAATCATTCAAGAAATCGAATTAAATTAACTACAATATATTTTACTTACAGCCAGCCAACTGAATTCCATTCAATCATAAATATATCCCTTTTATTTTTGGTGGAAACAACATTTCTCCAACTAAACTGTACCTACCGAACAAATCAAATAAGTAGTATCGGATCACATGAGGTGACAACTTGTGTTACTGTGAACTAGTTAATCGATTAATTCTTCGAAAATGATTGTTTAATTTACTCGTTTCTATCTTGTGTCTATCGTTCATTCTACTCATTGAAATTGTTCGCCAATTATCGCACACTGACCACAAAAATGTTTGAAATTTCGCCAAGATCAGTCTATGAAGTTATTGTCATGGGAGTAGATAAAAACATGAAAGCAATATTCGCAAAGTAGGACGGAGTTTTACACGAAAATACCATACCATAGAGTTTCAGCTATGACTAGTGCTATAAATAAAATGTGATCCTTGCCTTTATAAATACATAAATGAAAATTTCTAATGCTTTGAATTACCGTTTTATGTTTTCATGAGAAATATTCAATGAATGGCTTCATTAATATTCCCTTTAATTTGAAGGAATATAATATAAATGAACAATTGTATGTAGTTGTACATGCTGATATTGTCCAAATAAGATAAATATTTCAATAAAATAGCTGTTGCTGTTATATTAGAAGACATATTTGTATTGTATTTTTATATCGAACGAATTGAATTATGTCAGTTTCCTAATGTTTAATGATTAATCGAATCAACCCTTCAACGAGCTACTTTGATGAGACTCCACGACGTAGAATTCTCATTCATTCTTTAAGAGATAATTTTAGAAAATTCGACATCCGTGCCACACACAACAAAAACACTAGACAGTCTATTTCGCTCTTCAACAAGCTCATCAGTGGTGTCACGTCCATTGATCGAATGATTTTCTCGGTTTTTCCGGCTTTTCTTAGTTTGTAATAATCCGATCTAGTCCGTTCGGCGCTCATTTTCTTCGTATCTAATTATCTACAATTCATTGTGCGCACATAAAGTATCTATCAAGCCGTAAGTATCTCGCAAAAAGCATGCGCTACAACTTATGAATTTTTGAAAAATCGGTGATTTTCATGGTTTTTCCGGATTATCTCTGCTAGTAATAATCTGATCTAGTTCGCTCGGCTCTCGTTTTCTTCGTATTCTATTCTCTACAATTCTTCTTTTCAAACCATAGGGATTGCTTCATTAGTTCTCATTTTATGAGCAAAAAGTTTTTTAAAAAAACTCGTCAGCAGCAGAGCCCCATCACTAAAGTCGTTTTTCTTAGCGCAAAATGCATTGAGTCGAGATGTGATTCTTACAGATTGAATTTTATGTTGGAGAATCATGCTTAAATAGCAACCCGAATTAAAATGTAGAAAATAATTTATTTTGATAAGAAAAATATCGCTAAGTGTGGTTGAGGAAAAAAATTGAAACCAACAAAGGAACGTATCTCAACATCAACTCAATCCACATACCAACTTTAACACTAACTTAACTCAATCTGCAGAAGCTGTGGAGTTTGGCAATTTTTCAAAATGTACCTGGATGGAGATGTCAATTTATACGGAATTAGAATATCTACGTTGCAAAAATTTGCCCAAATTTAGATACTTCGTTCTGTAACGAAAACATTCCCAGGTACCAAATTTAAGCTCATGGAGATGCCAATATGTACCGGGGAAAATAAAATAAATATATATATATATATATATATATATATATATATATATATATATATATATATATATATATATATATATATATATATATATATATATATATATATATATATATATATATATATATATATATATATATATATATATATATATATATATATATATATATATATATATATATATATATCAGTGGCGGCTCGTGAGGTTTTAGTTTGAGGAGGCTACAAGAGGTGTTAAAATTTTTAGGATTTCAAGGTCAACCGCCTTATAATTTAAAGAAGATCAAAGTAAAACAAGCACCCTAAGCTATTAATTTGTTTTCACTTTCTACCTGAGACCTACCTTGACACCTACAACTCCTATTTACAATATTCACAAAAACTCTTCTCTGCCAATTAGTCAATTCATCTATTCATCAAATTTTTTCTTTCACAAAATAGATACCTACCTACCTACTTAACGAATTTGTTAACAGCTGGTGAGAGAAAATAAAAAGTTATTATATATTTTTGAAGATTAGCGGGATTCTGCGATCTTTAACGTTAGCAAAATGATCTATAATATTCTCATAAAATTTTTTGTCTTTCGCCAAAAGTTTTACCAATTCCTTTTCAATAGACAACAAACTAATATTTTTCAAATGATCCTGGCTCATTGAATTTCGTAAATAAGTTTTAATTCTCTTAAGAGTGGAAAACGAGCGCTCTACGGAAGCCGATGTCGCCGGGATAGAAACAATTAGACATAAGAGTTTATAAACTTGGGGTAAATCTTGATTCAAATCATTATCAAAAAGGTATTTAATAGTCCTCACATGATTTTCATTTTTCCGCAAAATTTCATTGTCATTATAAACAACACACAGTTCACTTTTTATGGCCACCTTATCAAAAAAAGTGTATTTTTGACATAAATTTTCCAAAAGGTTATCTGGAAAATTAGCCGAAAATCCGGTAAACAAATTTTTATTGAGTCGAAGAAATGCAGTTCTTTCAAATCAGAGAACCTTATTTCTATTTGACCCCTAATAGTATCTAAAATTTCATAAAATATTTGCTTATAGTGAAGCTCCATATCTGCGTAACTGAATTTCTTTCGTTTTGGGCTAAATTGAGTCGTATCATCAGTAGTTTGAAATACAGAAAATGGTTTTTTTAAATAAACTTCTGCACGAAATTCTGAAATTTTTTCCAAAAGAAACTTGAGCCGATTTCGTGAGTAAATTACATCTGCAAACTTGTGCTGTAAGATTTGAAAAGCTATTTCTGTTTGTTCAAAAATTAATTTAAAGATGTTTAAAAAATATTTAAATTCCTTATCTTGTAAGTAAGATATTAATCCGCGTGCGGTATTTAAAGTTACTTTATCGGTGAAAACTTCCTCACTTTCAACTATAAAATTAAATCCTCAAATCCTAAGCGGCCCCAAACGGAGACATTTTCCCTAGTAAAAAGTAAACACTGTGAACAAAATAATTTATTTTTTACCTGTGATCCGGTTAGGCAAGGATGTCTCTCATTATTCCTTGTATTAAAACCGCGGTTTTGTTGTCTGTTACGCTGCACCAAATTGTTTAATTCAGGGGTAGGTCGCAATGTTTTTATCAAAACTTTATCCTCATAACTTAGTGCACTAAAGTTATGGGATAACAAATATTCCACTAAGTCACCATTGAAATTTTTGAAATTAACTTCAGTAACCAAACTCATTTTAAAACAATACGCGAGCAATATAAGTTAACACACTGCACGGCGATTAGTAACTACGATCACACTACGTACGATTCAATTAATGCTTTCCAACGAATTCACTCGATGTCACGCGAAATTCTATAGTTGTGATTGGTCGACATTTTATGAGACTGGGTCTCTATCGGTGTTGCCATTTACATGTGTTTTGCTTTTCTATTGCAATGAAGTATTCATTCGGAGTATTTGCACCGTTGTTTGCTTTTCTGTGGCAGGCATAATGAACGTTGAGAATATACCTTTCTAAGCCTCCGCAGCGTTGCCACAAATCTTGAAATGAATGAAATGCAGTAAATGTGAATACCTTCTATCTGAATTAATAAATTATATTATATAATGTAAGTTGAAAGGAAGGTAGGTGCATAAAATAATATGATTTTAATTAATATGAATATGCTGAATGCTGACTATTCAATATAATATATTAGTGATACACGGAATATTATTGAGGAGGAGGCTTAGCCTCCTTAGCCTCCTTTGACTAGCCGCCCCTGATATATATATATATATATATATATATATATATATATATATATATATCAGGCGCGGATCCAGGCCCAACTTTTGGAGGGGGGAAATTTTATATATTCAAAAGCCAAAAGGTACTGTTATTTTGGGCAATGGTAAATCGAGTAGCTTCCAATCAAAAAATTAGGTGGGGCCCGGGCCATTTCGGGGGGGGGGCTTAACGTTCCCCCAGTTCCCCCCCTCTGGATCCGCGCCTGATATATATATATATATATATATATATATATATATATATATATATATAATATATATATATATATATATATATATATATATATATATATATATATATATATATATATATATATATATATATATATATATATATATATATATATTTGTGACATAAAATTTTTTTCGAAAATAGTGGTCTAGAAGGTCTGAAACAGATAAAAAACTACTTTAGTAACTATTTTCAAAATTTTTGGTTCTCAAATATTCATAAAAATTAACAAATGATAGTTGCGTGTCCAAAACATGGCAGAATATAAGTTGGAACTGTCTTTCGTGTAATGGCATAAGCGATATCCAGCTACTATTTCTGTCACATAAAATTCTTTATTACGTGGTCTATGTCCAAGAGATGATTAAATCAACGTTAAAATCAAAACTGAAGATTCGACATTAAATACGCCCTGCCATCTAACTACCATTACTCTTCCAATAATGTTCACCTTAAGGTCGACCAAGAATTCCAATTATAAAATTATGTGGCACATAATCATCAATGAATATTTTCAGTTCATATGATTATACATAAAGTGAACAAGGAAAATTCATCAATAATTCATAAATTATAGAACAACTTTTCAAGAGAGCTGGTTATATGTATTCCGCAACGCTAAATCCGCATTCACAATTCAACCATGAAAACGTCAAGTCACCCCAACTCAGAATCTTCATATAGATGTTTCGATCTTATTAGATTTCTTCAGTGCAGCTTATTTAACTTGTTGGATTGTGAATGTCGATTTTGCGTCTCGGAATACATATAACCTGCTTCTTTGGAATTTTTCTAGTTCACTTTGTGTATATGATATGATATGGAATTGGCTAAGGTAACTTGTATATTTTTCATGAACACATATGATAGTCTTGTTTTAACCCTTTCAGGGCAACTGGTTAGCTAGGAAGGCCACAGTTTGTTGGTCATGAGTAAAACTGCTCGTTGGCTATTTCAGTATACCAGTGTGTTTTGTGGGTTGTCTAACATAGCAAAATTTGACGTGTTCATCGAAGACAGACCGAAATAAGTCGAAGCGCGTATAACGTGCAGTTGTTTACTATAGTTGGACACTACATAGAGGATCTGCTGAAACTGTGTGAATTTGTTATTTTTATTTATGAATGGTGGAAAAATGGCTCCAAAGTTATATCTCACTTATGAATTTTCATGAATATATTGAACGTAAATGTTTCCTTTTTTTCGGAATTACTAATTTTGTTGGGGTCTCCTGAAGTGACCACTGGGCACTTACGTAATCGTGTTATCTTATTTTAGATCTGAATTAGCAAGTTTGGAGTACCTACCTACTGAATAGGATTGCCAATTTTCGAAAGGACCAACCCGGGAAATTTTTTTAAGGAGTTTAGTAGGGAGGGGGTTGAAGAAAATGTCAATCATTTATTTATTTTCAATTTATATATACCTACTCTGCTTCTAATATTTGACAGTTTTTTACCACAAAATCATAATCTTTAAAAATCGAAGTTTGATTAGTAGAGCGCGGTTGCGTATAATTTTAAAAAACTGGGGAAATTAGCCACCCCGGGAAGTCGGGAGGTTGACCATTATTACCGTAGTTATCCAGGCAATCCGGGAGGGTCGGGAACCCAATAACTGAATATTTAGAAAATCTTCATGCAGATGAGTTCTATGATTTGTAAGAAATGTTCAGCGTGCAAAGTAGAATTGTGTTTGAAACATGACAAAACCTGTTTCATGTTATATTACGCAAAATAGGTTATATTGTTTGGTTATATGTTCCTACTGGTTATGTGGAGTGACCACATCCTGCAGAATAATCCTTGTGTTTTTTTATCTTGAAATTTGTTTCATTTTCTTCAAGTATCTCTAATAAACCATTATCAAACCATACATAATATTTTTTCCACAAAAAAATAATTTGGGCCGGAAAGGGTTAAGAGATTCACATGCTGACGTGACCTATGATTATTCAAATAATAATAAATTTCATACAATGCAATTTGCATGCAAGCTGTCTGTGCCATCCTGTTGAAAGGAAGAATATGTCAATATTTTCTGAACAAACTAACTAGTCCTTGTTGATCGATTGCAATTTTCAACCTTGATAGTTCAGGATGTCGTGCTATTCTGTTCCCATTTAGTTGTTGACATGACAAAATCAATTTTTTAATACATTTCTTCTTTGTCATACTATTATAAGCCTTACGTTGGGTACCTACACGCATTTAAGTGTCAAATTATTGTGCGGAAATAGCCTAATTTTTTCAAACTTTGGTGTTCATCAAAATGGATAGGTGGCAAGGAAAAGTGGCTGTTGTAACTGGTGCTAGTGCTGGTATAGGAGCAGCTATAGCGGCAGCTCTAGTACAGAAAGGAGTTGTGGTATGAAATGTAGCAGATACATTTTTATAATATATTAATCTATACATTTTTATTGCTATTTCAAGTAACTTACAAATCTTCAATTCCTGCTTGATATAATTCTTTAGACCAATAAAATATAATAGTTTTAATTTATTAATTGTTGGTATTTTGAAAAGTTTCAAAAATATTTAAATAAGCGTTTGGGTAAATTTTTGTGTTTATACTCGATATATCCTATTAATATGATGTATTCTGTACAGCTTCTTTTTCATAATAATCTAACCTATTTCAAGATAAAATCTGAATTCCTAATATAATTCTTAAATCGATGCCTAGTACTACTCAAACTACTCATATTAGAGGTCTAAATGAGTGATTAAAAGAGTTTCTAGAACTCCACCAATTATTTCCAAGCAAAAGTCTAATTTGCTTGGCCTAAATTAAATTTTTGTTTAATTATCAATTAAAAATATTTATTTTTCCTACTGAAACTGTGCAGATGATCTCTAGTAGTGTTTCAAATTTTTTTTTTGTGTGTTTGCCAAAAGACGATAGCTCGTTATAAGGATTCAAAAAAAAATTATATTTTAATATTTTTTCAGAAACTTTTTCTCTATAATTCATTCTAGTTGAAAACTGACTGAAAGAATTTTTAAAGTTTTCGAAAGATATTTCTCAAATTGTTAAATAATAGGATCTCATTGACCCTCAGAAAACTTGATCGTAATTCATTCGTTAGCAATAGAACAGACATTATCCAAATAGCATTCATCAGTGTCAACCATCAATAGCCAAAGGTTTGCTTCCACAATATGATACCACATGATGATACCACATGATGATATTATCGCTTGAAAACACAAGGTTTCCTTTTTGAGGAAAGATCCATATCTTACCCGGGGTTTGAACCCGGTACTGTCTGTGCCCTAGACTGTTTCCCAACAGTATATAAAAATATATAGACTACAGACGGTTGATATTTTTGGAAATTCCTTTATGCGGTTTGTGGTAGGAGTTGACTCATTGACGATTGAAAAAATTATATAGACCTTCCTCGGAATACAGGCAGCAGATGGTTGTCGGTACGATGTGGAAGATAATATTGAAATAGGACGTGATTTATGGCCTTGATAGGATTTGAAGATTTAGTACTTCCCACAGAAAACTTAAGATACTCACAACACACAAACCTTGTTACACTCACAACACACAAACAATTGTTACTTGCAACTTTTTGGAAATAGTGATTTTTATGAATTTTTGTGAGAACAACTCTGAAACTTCAATATATTAAAAGGGAGAATTTAAATGTTCGATTTTCTTTTGAATGATACTTGAGTTATATTGTCTCATTGGTGCAATTTTGCAATGAAGATTCAAGAAATGGAAACTGCAGCAAGTATGTATAAAACAAACTTAGAAAAATAAATTATAATAAGTTATTAAAATTGTATAACTTGATACAAGTATTTACTGTTCACATACGTTTGATGTACCTACATGTACTTCGCAGGCGCGGATCCAGAGGGGGGAAACGTTCCCTCTCCAAATGGCCTGGGCCCCACCTAACTGTTTTGATTGGGAGCTACTCGATTTACCATTGCCCAAAATACCAGTACTTTTTGGCTTTCGAATATATAAAAGCCCCCCCCCCCAAAAGTCGGGCCTGGATCCGCGCCTGGTACTTCGAGTGTTTACTATTTATATACATTAACAGAGAGACAATAGTGAACTCATATGCTAGCGTCAAAAAGAAAATCGAAATAGAAATAAAACGAAAAACAACATCAACAAAAGGCAAAAAGGAACCTCGTTCCTAACGGAGGTATCCAACTCCCAAAGCTGCGACGGGTAAATGCCCTTAGACAAGAGTACAAAAAGATCATGGTAAATAGAAGTCTGCCAATACATCGAGATATGGTAATTACAATCGTCTCCGCTCCAGAAATCCACTGACTAAAACGGCAAGTGCAGCAATGCAAAAGGAGTTCAACCTGACCAATGCATGTACTCAAGAATGGGCCACTCAACAAGGTAGTAATATGCCCTGCATGACCTAAAAGCCCCCAGGGTTTGACCTACCACGCAAAACCTGGTCCACACTAGTAACAGAACTAGAACGCATTATAGCAGATGCGCATTCCTCCTGCACAATTGGGGCAAACAACCATCACCATACTGCGACTGCGGAGAATATCAAACTATTAAACACATCACGGAGGAATGTCCCACAAGATCCTACAACGGTAGACCTGAAGACTTTCTGTTTTTCCAATTTGTACTTCACAAAACTGTATTTTATTGCATTTAACAAGATCAAATTTAAAATAACCGCATCTCATCTCATTTATCTTTCCGTACCAATCATGCAACCTAGATCATCATTCATCACTTATCTATAACCTATTCATTAAGACCATTTCAATCAAGCTAACGAGTCAGGTAAGGTGATGCTGCAGCATCAAGTCAAAGTAACCATGTTGTTGCAATATCACATAAGACTTTGAAGTAACAGGATACCTGGAGTCGATCATCTGGAAGTAACTTTCATCCCTTTAACAACTTGAAAAGATCTGGGGCCCGGACAGGGTTTTTGCCTAGGGGCCCGGGCAGGGTTAATCCGGCCCTGGGCTTGATATTTGTTTGTGAAATGCTAAACTTTGTTCAATTAGCTTATATGTGTAAATTAGCTTTTAATTTTACTGTGTCTGAATTACCATATGATGAATGAATAAATAAATAAATACTTCATTTGTCTGTTCTAACAAAATAGCGCTCTATCAAGGTCTTATTATCTTAATGTGCCCAGGGCCTCCAATAGGCCCTGTGTAGAGTTCACATTATAAGTAGTAGAAGTGTGGGTTTCATTTTATAAAATTCTTTTGGACATAGAGTTTGCCAATAATAAATCATCTGAAATGGTTTCGAAACTCAAAACACTAGTTCAAATTTTTCTCTTATAGGTCGCTGGTCTAGCAAGACGTATCGATCGTATTGAAGAGTTGGCTAGGAGCCTGTCTTCTGAAGAAGCTCCAGGCAAGCTTTATGGATTAAAATGTGATATAACAAGAGAAGATGACATTGTGAGAACGTTCAAATGGATTGGTGATAATATGGGCCCAATTCACATATTAGTGAATAATGCTGGATTAGTTAAACCAACAACCCTTCTAGGTATACTTGAACATAAAATACTTCTAGGAAACAAAAAATTAAATTTCTGATTCTAAAAAATTGAATTATCTATTGAGGGTTTTATACGACATGAAATAGTGCGAATTTATGTGTACTGAAAATTTGTAAGACTTTCTATATTTTCTTCCCGGTACATAATGGCATCTCCAGCGGATACCGTCAAACCAAATGAGCTGAAATAATTTTGTATTTGGGGTTGTTTTCAAGGCAGAACGAAACTATTAAATTTCTCCAACCACTGTCATTTTTACGTAGCTATTTCTTATTTTCATATATATATTTTTCCCGGTACGTATTGGCATCTCCAGCGGCTCCGATTGAACCAAATGAGCTGTTTTTTTGTATCTAGGATTGTTTTCGAGGCAGAACGAAACCATCAAAATTGTGGTGAATTTTTCAAACCGCCACCATTTTTACTTAGATATTTTTTGTTTTTTCATGGTTTTTGGAAATTTGATCAACAGCTTCTTCATAAAGAGTTAGAGGGATGAAATTTAGTACGTGGAGTTCGTGCTGAAATACTATCCTTTGTGGGTTTCAACATTTCTACTCAACAGCGCTGCACTTTTCGGAGACTATTCCGTTCGAATCACATCTCGACCTGCTTCTTTATCAGAAAGCTATACACTTTTTTTTTTTGATTGAATAAATTATTTTCTAATTTTATTTTGGTTTGCTATTGAGGCAAGGTTTTTCAAACTATAATTCATTCTGTTCGAATCGCATATCGACGCGATGCACTTCGTGAGAAAAAAATGCGACTTTAGTAACGGATCTCTGCAGCTCATGCGTTTTTTCTCTTAGCGTATTGTATCCAGATATATCTCATTCGTCTTCATCAAATGAAATTCAATATGAGTTAGGATGGCATTGACGTTGTTGATTTTTTGACCAAATATGTAGGGTTCTTTCCATTGTTGTTGAGTGCATCTCCAATTAGGACGGGATCCTTGTAGACTCCACTAGGGTAAAAACCTAACCTTAATTTTGAAAAATCTATTCTTTATCTATATGATGCAACCACTTCGTAATGTATTCAATGTAATAACTTACGAAAAGTATGTGTAGATCATTGAATAGATGAAAATGATAAGAAAATAAAAGATTTGAAAACTAAAACATGAAGATAAGCATTACAAATTTTCGAAGAAATAAGTGGAAACTGGCATCTTGATGTTTTTTATATTTTTACTGAAATAGATTATATTTCATACACCTATAGTACAAAATCAGAGTTAAAATATCACAAAATGAAAACAAATGTGCTATTTTTAGTATCAAAAGTTTGAAACAGAATTTAAGAATATTAATCCAGTGAAAAAAAAATAATGGCCACACCAGTATGTTATCGGAATAAGAATTATTTGGCGCTTACACACTTACCCCGAAAACACACTTACCCCACTTAACCTTACATAAGCTGCGATACACATAAGTAAGATATTGATCTTGAATGTTCAATTAATTATGTTTTTCAGATGGCTCAACAGAAGATTGGCGGAAAGTGTTCGATGTTAACGTTATGGCTTTATGTATTTGCACGAGAGAGGCCTTAAAAATTATGAGAAAAGAACAAATAGAAGGCCATATAATACATATAAACAATATAGGTGGCCATGTAATTCCCTGCATTCCTAAGCAAGAGTCTCTGATGAACGTTTACCCTGCCTCAAAATTTGCCGTTACTGCCTTAACAGAATCACTCCGTCAAGAACTTAAAAATCTGAAAATTAAAACTAAAGTTACGGTGAGCAAATGAAAATTATTATTTTATTTTCTAAGGAGAAGGTTGAGAGTTAATCGTAATGCAAAATCTTTATGCCTCTAGGGTGTTATTTACACATGTAAGGTTAAGTAATTTTCACTGATTGATATAAATATAGTTAGTAAATCAATAAATATTGAAAAAACTCTATCGCGGCGAGCTGCATTAGAAAAGCATATTCACAACGTATCTAGTCAATCTATTCTTTCAATTATGACTTTTGTTCCAACTCCAAAAAAAAATTGCCCCCTCTATGGTGTAAACAATATTTATTTCCTCCCCAGGGGTCCCAAGATATCATACGAAACCACGTACTCACAAACTTCCAACCCTATTGCTATAAAATTGCGCCCTTTATCATGTAAACAAAATTTATTTTCTCCTCCGGGGCTTCTACCCTCCCGAACCAATTCATATCGAAATAAATACCATCCAAGATATCATACGAAACTACCTATCTACAAAGTTCCTAATGGTCGTAAAATTGCGCCTTCTATCGTGTAAACAAAATTTATTTCCTCCCCTGGTGGGTCAACCAATTCGTACCAAAACCAATCCCATCTAATATATCATACAAAACTACATACTCACGAACTTTCAATCATATTGCTCCAAAATCACGCCCTTTATCATATAAACAAGATATATTTCTTCCCCCAGGGGGTGAACCCTCCAACCAATTCGAACCAAAACCAATCCCATCCAAGATATCATATGAAACTAACTTTTTACAAACTTTCAACCCTATTGCTTCAAAAGTGCGCCCTTTATCGTGTAAACAACGCTAAATACATACATACAAACATACACATATATATATATATATATATATATATATATATATATATATATATATATATATATATATATATATATATATATATATATATATATATATATAGTTAGAGAGAGAGAGAGAGAGATGAAATTGAGGTTTTGGTTTTTTGACATAAAAAGTCATGAACGAAAAATTATGTTGGCCCTAAGGTCCAACTGTGCTAATCGCAACCATTTTATCGAGTAGGTTTTCAAAGTGAAAACCTGCTAAAATAACAATTTTTTTTGTAATAATTAAGTTAAAACGAATTGAAGAAGATATCAATACCTAATAAAGAAATTGTTATAGTAGTATTATTACAAAAATAATTTTTCTAGAGTATAAGCCCCGGTATGGTGTTAACCTCAGAATTCCAGAAAAATTTAGGAAGTGCTGCCAACGTGTATTACAAAAATGGACCTACTGTAAAACCTAGTGATGTAGCCGAAGCTGTCATTTATGCCCTATCTACGGGTCCAAACGTACAGGTATTACAGTATTTCACTCATTAATTCTTTTTTTTTTCTTTTTTTGGAAAATTTCATCATTAAAAAAAATATTTTGATAAAATATTGTCGATGAAGAAAGCCAGTGAAAATTTCATTGTTACATAAATTATTCATTAGTAAATATTTTTAATCTTTAATAAATATTTGAACATAAAGCTTAAGAGGTGTTTAAACTCTATTCTACTAATGTTTATTTATAGTTCACCACATTTTTGACATCACGGGTAATTGTATTCAAAAGATGACGATTTCAAATAAAACGAAATAATTATCTTTTGTGTATATTTTGTCTAGGGAGATCAAAATATTAACAGTTACGAATTATTAATAAAAGACTGATAAGTTGGAAATTTTATTGATGGGCTCTTTTCGGTATCATTATAGCTTTTACAAATAAACTATTCAAAATATTTACGTATAACAGATTCAACTGAAATTCTGTAGTATTTGTCAACCTTCCATATATTATATTGCATTGATAATTTTGCTTGTTACAGGTTCAAGATCTGATTATAAGACCTCTAGATGAAACTTCTTGACTTTCGTGTTTAATGTATAAATTCAATTAGATTATCAAAGATAAGAATGAATAGATGATGATTTTTCGATGCCCTGCACTTATTTTCCCAATACTCACAAAACAAAGATAATATTTAAATTTGTTTTTTTTCGCTATACCTAATTATGTTTGTATGATTTTTGTCTTTGATCACAATGAACTATTTTATTATAAATGAATGGATATTTCTTTCGTGCTTTTGAGTTGCAAGCTAGCAGAATTGTGGAAAACATAAAATTCGCTAGATGTGTCAATGAAGGGTGGATTTTTTATGAAGTAAGTATTATTATTAGATAGTTAAAAAGCTATTTCAGGCTGTTTTGAGAAACAGTTCTCACAAAGAGTTGAAAATCATTTCACACCATAGCCAGTGTACCCCCTCACAAATATCCAAATAAAAAAAGATGAGCTGATATCATATTAGTAGGTATTAAAAAAATGTAATTGAATTAAAAACATCAAATAACTAATTTTTTTGAATACTTTGTTATAAAACTTTTTATTCATAAAGAACTGCAGTTCTTACCAAATATTTTCATTTTTTGATATTAATAAAAGCTCGTGAAATTTCTTCACCAATATCATATAAGATTGCTTCAACAGACAAATCAGGTTTAGGAATTTTCTCTCAATACACGTATGTCTCTCAGGTTTTGGAAACGATATTTTGAACGTGAACAACTGAAGACTTTAGGAAGCAAAGAGGTGACTGTAAAACTTTGCGTGCTAAAAGTAGATGAGGAGACTTAAGAAACAAAACAAGAATAAATTATCCAGAAATTACAATTTTACCAAAGAGGTTTCATGGAATGAAATATTTACACCTGCGTCATCACACAACTTTTCGGAAGTTGGGAGTAGTTGTCTGAAAGCTCGATGAAATTTCAGTGACATTTGTAATTCTCGACCCAACGTATTTCACACATTGATATTAATGTAGTTAACGGATAATCTGGTAGAATTAATTTTATACATTCTCAGGGATGGCAATTATTATTTGGATATCTCTTCACACAAATCTGATAACTAACTGCTTATTCTATGTGTAACTTATTCGCTTCTGCAGGTTTTGTTTTTCGTTCCAATAAAGACATATAAAATGACTTTTATCTACAACCGTGCGTAAATTATGTTTTTACACACCCATATTAGTGCGGTAACTATTACTTTAACGCACTAGTGCGGTAAAAATCATTTTAACGCACTAGTGCGGTAAAAAATTATTAAACTAGCCGTGAAATCTCAATATTTTCGACTGACATTTTGACTGACAACTTCAAAGTGGCGTTGCTTTTTTTTGTCGCTATGACATCCTAATTTTCATAACAATAAAAAAAGTTAAAACATTGCTGGTGACCAAGTTGGGAAATTTTAGACTATAATTAATTTGTATTTAATCAAAACGAACGGTTGTAGATAAAATAGTATACATAACTCGCGTGGTAAAAGTTTTTAGCACACTTAAGTGAATGAAAAGACTCGCCTGCGGCTCGCTTTTCAAACTTCACCTAGCGTGTGCTAAAAACCTAGTTACCACACTTATTATGTAATATACTATTAATACTCCATTCAATCTGGTCATGTTCTGTTCCCATGTCACTTTGACAAATGTTCCTTTTGTTTATATTTTGATTTCAAATTTCGTTGGGGGTTCATACCCCCTAACCCTTCCTCGGCCCCTGAACCACACTAGCTTAAAAATTCGCAAATAATCGCTCCTATTTTAAAAGATATACCTATAGGTACATTTGAATTCATCATTTCTATCTTCATTTGAATTTGTCAAGTAACCTTTTTAATTAAATAGATAGATTGTTACATTATAATTCTAAAATGATTTTATGATTATCGTCTGATATTTCAACTTCAAATATATGATCATTTATGCATTATTCATTAGTATTATGTTTGATAACAATATCAATAAAATTAAATCGTTATGATGGTGACGTAAAACTTGACCCAACTAAATAATACGATTGATTTGTAAAATGCAACTTAAGGGAAATTATTTTATTGTGCTGCATTAAAACTAGCCAAGGACATCAATGTCAAAGGTGAAATGGTTATGTAATATGTAATGTAATCATTCATTATGACAGTTTATACGAGAGACTAGTGTTTTTATATTGATTATTTATTAAGGAATTAATATTGATAAGAATACATATGAATTTATAGTTGATTTTTTCTATATAACTTTTAAACTTCAAGGACTAGACAAGGTCGTCGTTTCCTTCATTTATTTGAAATTTTGATGAACGTATGTGTAATTAATTAAAATTTGAAAGTCGGCAATATCACCAATATCATACAGTGAATAGTTCGTCAATTTGAAAAGTAGTTCAACTGGTGGTAATAAGTTGTAGCTGATAATATCGTGATCTTCAATGAAATTATGGACTGATTGACGACCTTGTGATGTACCTTCAAATGAATTCAACCGAAATTATAAACTCACTTTCGATTTAAATTATTTTTACTCCTTATAGCTCCTTGCCTTAGGTGAGTGACCTTTCAAATTCTTATATACGATGAGTTAACTCTAAAGTTTACAAAATTTTATGTACAGTCTTAAGTGGATTACGTAGCTTTCGGCCAATGAAGTAAAAAATTTGCAGGATTCTATTGAATGGCAATAATGATTACCTGACATTCTTTAGAGAAAACTTACTCTGTAAATTGATTTAATCAATTTATAGAGGAAAATTTCGATGGCAATTATGATCATTGAACTTTAATATTTCAGTTTTGCATTTCCTGCAATTTTGATATTAGTGATGGATCCATTCAGAAAGAACTCTCCATTGACTCCATTTATCAGAAGACCATGGATGAATCAAAATGGTGCTGCTGCTGCTGCACCAGCAGGTTCGGTAGGACTTAAAGGCATTGTAGCAGGTACGTTCTTTGAATTAAGTTGTGTCCAACTAAGATGTCTAGAAAGTAATGAGATAGCTCTTTGGTAATTATTTATAATTGGCCAGAACCCTCTGTTTCATGAGCAACTCTAAATAAATTCTTAAGGCTCTCCTCAAACTCACTAATATGGTATATATGGCGGTATATGAAAGATTTGAATCGCAGCAATTCACAGCTAACCAGAAACTGGTGCATGTTATCTATATACCTTGTGTGATGAGTGAATTTTGCTTCTGGTGAAATAATGGAGGCAATGATTGCAGAATACCTGCCGTGATAGTATCTGTAAAAGTTGGCAGCTTTTTTCTGATGTTCAAGTAAAAGAAGATGAACGATTAATGATGAGAAGTAGTTAGGAATGCATATGTGTAGAGTTCCAAACATGAGAGAAGTATTCTAATGCTGGATGAACTTGAGCCTAATGATTCAGTAATAGCTTTGTTGATGTAAAATGAATAATATTTTTAATATATACTAATTTTGGCATGGAAATGACAAATTGAAGTCATAAAAACCTGCTTTTTTCGACGTAAAACATTTTCTCTCAAGGTAACTTAATCTAATGATGAATTGAATAGCAATAAAAAGCATGTACATGCAAAATATGGGTTATATACTTTTTATTTGATATATTTGCCACTTCATTGAATCCGCAGCTCATGTTTGTATGTTTAGATTAAGTTAGCTCAGTGTACTGGCAAATTATAAATTATTAGTAGATCTTACTACTTAGTTATTAGTTGATGAAATTAATTAATAACCATGTAATGTTTGAAAGTTATTATAAGTTACAAATTTTGTGAAGTCACTAATAAAAGTCAATTATACAGGAATATTTTTATTGAAAATATGTTTTCTTTTACATTTTTTGAACATTGTTAAAAGCTTTTTAAGATTACTTAGCTTTGCATATCTTTCATTTACAGCATTAATTTCATTCAATTCATTGTTTTAGATTAATCTGGACATTTGATTTAAATTTGAAAAATTCTATTTTGTTGTTTGGTGTATCCTTATTCAAAGGAATATACTGAGAATGAAATTTGGTTTTAAAAATAAAACTTACTTAATGAACATGTGTATACATCTTTCATTGATATGAAATTAACTAAGAAATTTATGAATGAAAATATAATTAAATTTTTGTTTGTTTGAAGGAGGTATCACTGGAGGAATAGAAATATGCATTACTTTTCCTACAGAGTATGTAAAAACTCAATTGCAGTTGGATGAAAAAGGCGCCAAGAAACAATATACTGGTATAGTAGATTGTGTCAAAAAGACAGTAAAAAGTCATGGAATAACTGGCCTGTATAGAGGTTTAAGTGTACTTATTTATGGATCAATACCTAAAAGTGCAGTAAGGTAAGATATTCTGGATTCAGATTGATCTTATAAGGTAGTCATACAAAGTCTTAATTGGAAAATGAGTTATGATAATTATAAGTGATGACAAATGATTTTATACACATAATATCTACAGAGGAATACAAACAACATAAAGTTCACGTTTTTTTCCAGAATTGTCAAGTCACTTTTCTTTTTTTTCAGTTTAATTAAATTTTTGGTCTCCATTCAGGCAGCGATGTTATAATAGAGTCTGCAGAAGCTATGCCAGTGTCAATTTTTATTAAAAATTCGGTAAATCATTTTTGTTTGGTTGGAGTGTCCCTTTGTTTTCCATGAGACGTTTTAACTATTGATAATTATCATTTGTTCATATTTATGTATATATTATTGACTGCTGTATTTCTACACTTAATTCATCACAACACTGCTAATCTAAATTAAACATCAAGTTCTCTAGAAAAATAGATGATCTATATAGAATCTGTATTTAATGTTTATCATATAATATATAGACCTCTACTTGAAATTGGACAATAAACAATAACAGAAATATGCATTGTAATAGAAATTTGCAATAAATCAATAACAAAATTATCACAATACTCTTGTACACAAATACTTGGAACAGGTACTAAGCGAATGGCTGAAAAGTGATCCGGCTGTTGAGATTTTTTAAACAAAATTAAGTTTATAAAATGGCTAATAATGTCAATAAGTTTAACCATTGAAACAGACCAAAGAAAAATATTCAGTTAATACTATTTCAAGATTTAGATACATGTTGCCCTGAATCTGTTTTACACACCCAAAATGAAATTGAATAATGGATTATGTAAATATGATAATTTTGGTTACATATCAAAAAAGCATGCTTATTCTTTTCTAAAAACTAGTTAGTTTAATTCTTCTTTCTCTCTATTGGAATGATAGCATAAGCAAACTTTCATTATAGTTTTTCAATGAATGTCTTTGTGGTAGTGTCATGTCATATGAATTTACATTTGAACTATTAACTCGAATTACTAGCTGTGTATTAATTGGGAATTTTTTTTTTCTTTGAAATATTAATTTTTATTGTAATAGTATGACATGTTTAAGTGTATAACTGATTGTCCTTGTACTTTTCATCAAACTTCCTCAAATATTTATATAGATATAATATTAACCCTTCATTTTGCTTATTTTCTAAAATGAATGTCAATTTGAAGTTATTCAATATGGATCTCTCTCTTTTCACCTTCAGGAGATAAATGAATCTGTGACAAGTAGTTTTAAAGAATGATACTTTCTCAGAAGATAAATATTACTTTTCAAGTATCTCGGCTACATGTAACAGCATCCAATAAAATGTTTATCATTTCATTCTTTATGTACAAAAATATGTGAATTTAAGATAATTCAGAGTTGTAGTATTACCCCATTCAAAGAAATTAAATCACATTTGGTCAAGTAATGTGAATATTTTTTTCTATTAGGTTAGGTTAGGTGGGATGGATTTCTCCTTCTTCACCTTCTGGAGATAAATAAATCTGTGACCAGTAGTTTTAGGGAATGATACTTTCTCAGAAAATAAATATTACTTTTCTCGACTACATGTAACGGCATCCAATAAAATGTTTACCATTTCATTCTTTATGTACCAAAATATGAGAATTTAGAATAATTCAGAGTTGTTATATTACCGCATTCAAAGAAATAAAATTACATTTCGTCCAGTGATGTGAATATTTTTTTTTATTAGGTTTGGAAGTTTCGAATTCTTCAAAAACCACTTGGCTGATGAGAATTACGAACTTGGTCCATTAAACAGATTAGTATGTGGTCTAGGTGCTGGAGTTGCTGAAGCAATTTTTGCTGTAACGCCTATGGAAACTGTCAAAGTTAAATTTATCAATGATCAGAGAAGTGCCAATCCTAGATTCAAAGGTTTCTTTCATGGGGTTCGAATTATTGTGAAAGAACAAGGTGTGCAATTACTTTCAAAGGATATTCATTTTATTTTCGTACAGTTATTTTAAATGATTATAATGATATATACTTTAAATTTAACGCTTCAAAAATAAAGTTGAAAGTATCAGTTGCATTTGCGATAGATTATCAACTAATTATAGTGGCGGAAGAATTTGAAAAATATTATATACTATATAAAATGAACGCAATCTTGAAATCTTCTAGAATGCTACAAAAAGTTTATTCTTATCATTATAAGTTTTTGGGATAGAACATTAATTATTTCATTTTAAGTATAAAGCCTAAATATTTTTGATGAATATAGTTATCTATCGCAAAGAGAATTAATCAAATGAAAAGAAGGAATGTTTATTGAATGTAAAATTAAGTATCTTCATTGCATAAGTATAGTATATAGAATATACTAAACTAAGCAATTTGTTTCATTGATATGTGTGATCACTTTCGAAAAAAAAATCATACTCAGCATTCTGTTTGATTAGGTGAATGATACAAATATGTGAATCTTGTTCTTTTTAAGTCTTCAATAATTGAATATATAATATTAATAGTTTTCTATTCGAAGTAGGAAAAGCCTATTTGAAACTTATTTGTGATAAACTTTTATTATTTATCTTAAGGAATAATTATTTTTAACTTAAAAATACCCCTTCTTTTCAAATTCATACTCAATAAATTCCTTTTATTTTATGTTTTTAGGCATTGGTGGTGTTTATAAAGGTTTAAGTGCTACAATTATGAAGCAAGGTTCTAATCAAGCTATCAGATTTTATGTTATGGAATCTTTAAAACAATGGTATAAAGGAGATGATAAAAACAAGAAAGTACCTAAACTTCTAGTTGGTTCATTTGGTGCTATCGCAGGTAAAACAGGAATAAATATTCTCGAGAAATCATTAATCTTCCTAGAATTAATAGTTTTTTATAATTTCAAAATTTTGTCTGAATTTCGATCATGGAAACTAATTGTTAAATATTTTCTCTTAAATTTTCAGGAGCTGCCTCTGTGTTTGGTAATACTCCTCTAGATGTTGTGAAAACAAGAATGCAAGGTTTAGAAGCATCAAAATACAAAAATACACTTGATTGTGCAATGAAAATATGGTCACAAGAAGGACCTGCTGCCTTTTATAAAGGCACTGTACCTAGATTAGGTAGAGTTTGTGCTGATGTAGCAATCACCTTCATGATATATGATAGCTTCATGGATTTATTCAATAAAATATGGAAATAGTACTAGGCAGAATCCTTTGTAGTCTAATTTACAATTAAGTAATTCCAATATATTTTGCATTCAGTGGCAATGTCTTGTTTTATCTTTTGTTATTTAGGAGTTTCACTGTCAGACATAAAGCAAGATTTAGTATTTCTCAAAGTATATGGTAATGTTTTTTTTTTGTTTCTACTTTAATGAAAATTTGGTTAGATTAAAAGTCATTGAAATTAGTATTTAAGTAGTTTGAGAACATTTTATGAGTATAGGAGTTGGTATTGGATATGTTGCTTTCAAGCATTTTCTCTATTAATCTATTCAGCTTACTTAGTTAAAAACCTAATATTTTAGCCGACTGAAAATTTATTATATGGAGTGACTTTGTTGGTTTGGTTGTTTTTTTTTTTTTCATTTTTGTTATAGCATTTATTCTATTTTCCAAGATCCAATTGCATTCTTACGCTCAGGTTTCGATATGCACAATATAACGAGAAGTGCCAAATATGTGATAACTTAATTGTTTTTGAAAAATATGCCTTATATAAATTTATCGTTCCTAGTCAAGTGCTATTTTATCAAAAAATGATATGGTCATAATCTCAGTACTGATTTTATTCACTTATGTTTGATGTCCTGGTAACGGAATGTTATGGTAAATTTAGTTACTCAAAATATTAGACTTGATTCTATTTTCACCTACAATGATTTTGTTATTGCCTTTATCTTTTAAAATTTGTTACTTTTGTTTTTTTATTTATATTCTGAGAAAATATTGTTTAAGAGTATATTTTGTACGTATATTGTGCAGGTAGATCTCCATTTTATTAAAATTTTGTGAAACTTTTACATAGTTTTTGTTATGGATTGTTCCTATAAGCTATCAATTTTTTCTTTTAATTTACAATATTTTGCAAATTAATGTGAACACAACAGTTCGTTTCTTAAATATAATTTGGAATTTATTGCCTTTATAGGTGGCATCCATAATTAACATCATAAGAATTTAATGATTTTTTGAACCCTTCCTTGTCCTTGTCACATCTAACTCCCCCTTGCCCATGGTATAACATCAAATGTTTTAAATTATTCTAAAAACTATATATTTCTATTTAAAATAAATTTTCATAAAATAAAAATTTGAGAAAATTTACAAAACCTAAATCAAATGAAAGATACCAAATTAAATCATCTTTTACTTTTTTCCATTGACTTTGAACATTTTCCTTTGTATTATTTATAACTGGCATAGCAGAGATATTAGGGACATTCAATTTACAACATCTTCATCCAACTGTATAGTATCATTATCGTTTATCAATATTTTAAATTTGTTGAATGAAATAAAAATAACAAAATATTAGAACTAAAAAACACTACTACATCACTCAGCGAATATCAAGTATAGAAAGAATTGTATCAAGAATTCTCTTCGAAGACTTAGAGGTAACAAGGGCGATAATGTATTTAATACTTTAGATTCATAGATGTGACGTCACGAAGCTGAATTTCGGATATGTTGTTAATAATTAGTTTTTACATCTTTAATCACCGGTTTTCACTAATACTCGTAATCATTACTAGACTTCCCAAGTTTCAGATGCCAAAATTTATAGTGAATTCACCAAAATTTTGAGTTTTATTCTGCCTCAAAAAAAATCACAGATACCAGATTTTTCAGCTCATGTAGTCTGATGGAGAAGCCAAAATGTGCCGAAAATCTACAAAACCTCGAAAATCACGGTCTATAAGGTCTAAAACAATACTATGGTTATATTATTGAGTACTGTAAAATCAACATATCCCAAACAAACTATATTTGAGGAAAAACTGTCGAGATAACGTTTGGTCAAATTGTCCGTGTACAGTTTCATTGTCTTTGTTCTATTCAAGTTAAAATCACCTTGAGACCTTATATTTTAGCGAAGAGTATCCAAACAAACATCTCTTCAGTAGTTGTTTAAAACATATTAATTAGCAACGCTATTGTTATGTTTGTCTTGCCATACCGGTATACTAAACTGTTCAGCTAATAAAAGTTCTGAATGAATCAAGTTGTTCTATGTTCATAAACAAAACATTTTGGATTTTTTAATAATATAATTTTGTAATAAAAATTGTGTGCTCGCTTTGTGGAATGTACGTACTGTAATCTGGGATAAGTATTTTTCTTAGTTTTATTATTTCTTAATATTGCGATCACCATTTCATTTTGTTTTTATGAGGAACACGAGTTTCAAATTAATTTTTCCACTCAGCAAACATTAATGTTGAACAAATCTAACCATATACTTGAATCGGTTAGAATGTGTTTCTTATTCGAAAGTTTTATAACAGGAGTCCTTAAATTAGAATCTGTGTGAACCTACCTTTATGAAACGAACCACAGAAAATTAAATATTTTATGGTGCTGCCACTTGTCATTTTGTCACAATTGTCAAACAAATTTATTAGTGCAAATGTAGGAGTCTCTGTATTTATCAACATTATATTAGAGCTTCCAAGTTCTAGAGAAACAATATATCTATTTTTATTATTATCACTATTGAGTTTTTTCGAAAAATGATCGAATATTTTTAAGTTATCTTAAATGATTTTCTCCAGCCATAAATGCAATAATTAAACCGGTATCCTGAACTTTTCAGCTATTAAAAGTTCCAATGAATCAAGTTGTTCTATGTTTATAAACAAAACCTTATTGGATTTTTTAATGATTTAATTTTGTAATACAAATTGAGTGCTCCTCTTGTAGAATGTACTGTTATAAGTGGCAATTTGAAGAGAAACACGTCGATTTTTCGGAATATAAGTTACATGTGTTGATATCCAGACAATGACCAGTTGAAAAAATCAAGTGAATCATGAATGGAATATGTTGTGCTGTTTTTTTAGTTTTACTCTATTCCAGGTTTGGTGAGTATATTTTAAGATTTCTTCAATTTTATTTCAAATTTTGAACTTAATTATTTTACTAATGTCTTCTCTTCATATGTCTATAAATATATGTAGTTTATATTCAATATAATCTTTTTTCCATTGGTTTGAATGATTTGAAGCATTTAGAATGATTTAAAGGTATAAGTTAATACTCAAATTATGCCCTGTTATTTCATTTTGAATACTTATATGAATAATATATTATTTAAAATGAATAGCTTTATGACTTAAGTTTTGCAATCTATCTTACTAAAGTTGATTGCATACAGTATAAGAGAAATCTGAGAATCTAGCTAGAAAAAGATTTTCCTTGTTTCCTTGTGTGGTTTGAGATTCATCAAAAAAATATATACTTACTGGGAATTTTGTTCTTGTCAAAATGTATACAATTACTCATTGAAAATTACTTTAATCTTCAAAAATCTCATTAATAAGTCATCATTAGATTTGAGCATTTATCGAATAAATCTTAAAAATCAAGGTTTCATATAATTAATCTCCGAAAAATTATAAATTCCTTTTAATAAAATGATGCAAATCTTAATTAAGAGATTCACATTGAAACACTGTCTTTTATTATGTCAATTATAATTTTCGTATATTATAATAATTAATGCATAGATATATCTGATTTTTTTTGACGCATCAAACTTCTTCCATTGAAGGATATTTGCAAAGTTATTAAGTATCTTTAAATTGAACCTAAATATTTGTGTTCAAAATTTTTATTATATATTTTGGATTACATAGGTACCTGTTGTATTATTCCTGTCTGATTGCTCTTGTGGCAGAAAATTTGATAAAATCTTTCTATGTTTGCAAATTCTTTCAGCAGAATTTTCCTAGTGATAAGAAAAGGCTACTTTTTTCAATTTGTGTAATAGGTATCTTTTGATGGGATTGGTCGCAGTTTTTCTAAGAGACATACAAATAATATGGGTCAAAAACTAGAAGTCGATGTCTAGGGAAAAAGCGCTAATGAGCAATTAAATATTAAATAATTTTTTGTCTTCTTTTTTGTCAATCCGGAGATGGAATTTGAGGATGTGAAAGAATCTAATGCGTTCAAATGATTTTTTACCATTTTGGTTATTAGTTGATATAGCAGGGGAACTCTTACAAAAACTTGTTTTACTAATGCTTTCTAGGCCAAATTATATTGGTATGATACTTGGTATCTTATGCTGTTTTTGAGGCAAAAAAAAACTAACAAAAGTTGGGTGAATTCAGTCAAGATTTTGGAATCTCCAAGTTTCGGAAAAGGAAGCGACAGTACGTGCATGAGCGAAAATTTTTCAAATCGTTCGCGAAATTTAGGGCGTACGAAGCAAAATTAAAACAGACTTTGAAGGATTTGCATCCTCAAATCCCCTCCAAATTAAGTTAGAGAGGATTTGCATCCTCAAATCCCCTCCAAATTAAGTTAGAGAAATGAAAATTTGGAGGTGGATTCATTTGATATTTGGGAAGTATGAACTTTTTTCTCAAATCGCAGCCATTTTAATGTGTAGATTTTTTTAAAATATAGTATGAGGTTTTGTGCACTTCCATAGCTTCTACAGAATGAGTTAGCGACATTTTTATGTAGAGAATTTTTGTTTTTTCCTAGGTTTTAAGGAATTGCGTCTTTGTTCGCGTTTGGCGAAGCGGTGGTAAAGCTTTCAAATTGTCTTTTAACAGCGGTGGATGAACGTTTTGTTATGTCGCAACAGCTAGTTTAAAACTAGACACTAAAACTACATATATTTCTTGTTTCCGATATTATTACCTATACTTAAATATTGTTTCGTCCTAACAGTGTTCTTGAAGATTTATTTATTTAGTGCAATATTTAGGTTCTTGCACCGTACCTATATTTTAAACTAAGTTTAATGATAAACCGAGTTCAATTTGACATTTTCGCTTGTCAAATTAAACTCGGTTTATCATTAAACTTAGGTAGTTTAATAATATACGGTGCAAGAGCCTAATTATAATTTAAAAATGTTGTTGAAAAATAGTTGTCAAGATAGATAGGTATAACTACTTGGATAAGGCTATTCGTATTATGAAATTTTTAGCTACCGCCCAATCTATTTCCCATCCTACGGCTGCAACATTGAATTGACCATATACCATCGACAGGCATTTAAATAGGCTTTCAAAATTAATTTTCAATTTGGTGTGAGGTGGCTTAGTTTGGAAGTAATGACAATTTTTAAGCACCGCCGCCGGACTTTCTCTCACCCTACGGCTGCGACATTGTACTAACGATATACCGTCGGAAGCTATTCAAATAAGCTTTAAAAATAATTTTTTAATTTTGGTTGAATTGGTGGGTGCTAGAGGAGTGTGGTGGGGGCCATTGTTAGTGTCTTGAAAAGTACCTACAACAAGATCCATTGATTAATTTTCTGGAAAAACGCTTTCCTGAGCCGGAAAAACGGAAAACCGTTGTAATATCATATATCATATTTCCATCGGAATTCGGTGTTTTCTAGCGAAGATTCGTTTGTATCTATGGCGGTCTGCACTCTAGCGAGTCTAAAGCAGTGCGGATATGTTTTTCAGAGTACAGATAACCGGAAAATCGTTTGTTTTGGTCGATCAGACCTCCGGGTGGGGTAGCAAATTCGAAAAACCCTAGTTTTCTATAGAATTTCGGTGTTTTCTATCGATGATTCGTTTGTATTTTTGGCGGTCTGCACACTAGCGGGTCTAAAGCGGTGCGCATATGTGTTCTGTACTCCTAAAAACCTATTAAAACAATGGTTAAAAATAACAATTTACACATTTATTATAAGAAATAACGCATGACGCACGTTTCGGTGGAACTTCACCTTCTTCAGATGCTAATGGCAAACTAACTATGATTCTCTGTTATATCGAAAACAAGAAATGACAAACTATGTAGAAGGAGTAAATACAAAGATGGTTACAAATAATTATTAGAAAAGGAAAAACCAATTCTGAACTGATACGTCAGGTAGTTCGGTAATTTTGAAAAGATTAAGAAGGGGGCTTGAAGTATGATCGATTTGGCTATTCAATAGGAGACCGGAATGCTTGTATTTATTTATCTGTAATGATTCTAAAAAATTAAGTTTAATTCCCTTACTTTCAGTATTTAATATTTTAAAATCGAAATTGAATGTGTGATTTTCTTGGATTAAATGGTTTGCATAATGTGAATCCGACTTCTGATTAACAAAGCTACGTTTGTGTTCTGAAATTCTAGTTTGAAAACTTCTGAAAGTTCCACCAATGTAAAACTTATCACAATCGCCACAATTAATTTTATAAACTCCTGATTTATGATTAATCATATAAAAAATAATAAATCCAAAGTTCATAAAGATAATAAATCAGGAGTTTATAAAATTAATTGTGGCGATTGTGATAAGTTTTACATTGGTAGAACTTTCAGAAGTTTTCAAACTAGAATTTCAGAACACAAACGTAGCTTTGTTAATCAGAAGTCGGATTCACATTATGCAAACCATTTAATCCAAGAAAATCACACATTCAATTTCGATTTTATAATATTAAATACTGAAAGTAAGGGAATTAAACTTAATTTTTTAGAATCATTACAGATAAATAAATACAAGCATTCCGGTCCCCTATTGAATAGCCAAATCGATCATACTTCAAGCCCCCTTCTTTTCAAAATTACCGAACTACCTGACTAGCAGTTCAGAATTGGTTTTTCCATATTATAATAATTCTTTGTAACCATCTTTGTATTTACCCCTTCTACATAATTTGTCATTTCTTGTTTTCGATATAACAGAGAATCATAGTTAGTTTGCCATTAGCATCTGAAGAAGGTGAAGTTCCACCGAAACGTGCGTCATGCGTTATTTCTTATAATAAATGTGTAAAGTGTTATTTTTAACCATTGTTTTAATATTTTTATTAATTTACACCAAGTATCGGCCCAATAAATCCAAAAAATCCTAAAAACCTATTCGCACCGCGTAAGATTCGCTAAAAAGTAGACCGCCAAAGATACAAACGATTCTTTGCTCGAAAACACTGAATTTTTCGGAAAATAAATCAATGTTTCTTGTACTTTTCAAGACCAAATTACCTGGTCTGCTAACTTAACAATTTAAGTTAGCCTCCGTTTGTTTCTCACTTATTTTTGGATCCTACAAACAAAATTTCTTCTCAACAAACAACTTACGAACCCTCTATAAATTCTTTTAACCGACCGCCATTTTTGTCCGCCAAATAAATATAGGTGCACATTCAGAAGTCTCGCGGCGAACATATAAACTGACAAGAAAACATTTCTTTCAGCTACACCACTGCGTTTAAAACTACCCATTTGATTGATCTAAAACTAACACAAAATCCTTTTGGGCTCACGGTCCCTTCCGCCAAGGGGCCAGAGACATTTTGTCATGCCACCCTATACTTAGTTACGCCACTGCACTTGGGTAGGATGATTCTGGAACTTCCCTTGTAGTTCATGAATCGGACGCTGATAGTACTGATTAAATATAGTGTAAATCAATTAAAATCTTTTTATTTTTACAAAATACACATTTGTACCTAGCTAAATGCACCCGTTACCCCAGCATCCGCACCAGGGCACTTTTCCAGCAATTGGAATATTCGTAAAATGCATCTGTCTAGTCTTTAACGTTTCACAACTGCTCATACTGTCTCTTTCAGAATTCAACATGTACTCGTCGTAAAAAAACTGATTCGACCTGTCTGTGTTCACGGAATGCGACCTCGCTCTGTGATCCCTGCTTTCCAGGCTGGTCACCGTAGCCCTTCGAATTCTGCTCCTTTCCTTCTTGTGTTTTTTGCACTTCTTCTCTTCTTTCTGTTTTCTTCGATCCGGACTCACCGACTCGCTTTTCCGAAGTTTCTTGTCGTTTTCCACCCTCTCGTTTGTTCTCCTGCCGTCTCCGTTGTTCTTCGCGTCCGATTCCGAGGTAGTCGTTCTGTTGGATTCTTTACTAAACGTCTTTTGGAGGTTAATTTTCGACTTATCACTTTTGGGTTCTTCGATTTCGATCTCTTGTGGTTTCTTATCCCGCACTGGCGATTGTTTTTTGATGGACGTGGACGGGAGTTCAGTCGATTTTTTCTGCTTTTCTTTTTTTCCGCGAAAATGTATCGACACCTTCTTCCGTAAGCCCACTTTTTGTTTGGGTTGTAATTTCTCGGTCTCGTCGCATATTTGAGCTGGCGTTGGGCTTGGTGCTTGGGGTTCTGGTTTCGTTTTTGAGTTCTCGTCGTTTTCACTTGAAGGCACGTCGATTGATATTTGTTTCAGTAGAGTTTTCGCTTTTTCTTCTCTCGGATCGCGATCTTCCCCTGTAACAGTCATTAAATAAGTAACGAAAGGTCAATGATTGTTTACGCCTACTTTACGATATTTTAACTATATTTTTCTACGAGCGGGCGGAAAATTTCCACACACATTTTAGTGAGGAAAATTAATTTTCCCGCACCGTGTGGAAATAATTTTCCGCACCGTGCGGTAATGGAATAGCAGGGGTTTTTCCCGCACTGTTTGGCAATGTGACTCTTTACGAATTGAAATGCGTGCGAGTTCTGTTGACTTTCCTCACGCTCGTAGAAAAACTATTGTACCTAACACTCGCGGAAAATGGTTTTCCGCACTCGGCTGCTTCACCGAACTCCGCTACGGGTCGTTCGATGAACGGCAGACTCGTGCGGAAAAATTCATTTTCCGCACTTGTTAGGTAAATAGCTATTTTCTACAGGCGGAAAGGTGCACATTTCCGCACGCATTTTAGTATAGAAAGTTGTATTTTTCCTCACTAATTTCGGCTACCTCAATAGCTGAAGTCTATATAAAAAAAATTTAGAATAGATATATCAAAAAAGATTCTAAATTTAGCCAAAGCATATGCACAATCAACAACGAAGTCTTTTTTTTCAAGAACTGTCGATGAGCGTTAGATTATAATTTATACGATATCGAAAGGGCATAATCTACGGAACCTGGAGATCAGTTCTTATGTGTCAAATTTTCTAACCTCGGCTGTTAATCTACAGAATGCTACTTATTGTTCTTCTATTATCTATAAATATTTGACAAGAATACTCCTTAAGAAAATTAAGGTTTTGGTCATATTTTCTCGAGAATAATAGACTATTTCAGCTTATCTAAAGTCAATAGTCAGGTGCAAGAGTAGTTTTTTTCATCCCTTTTTGACCTCCACCACGATTTACCATTTTTTTCTGATGTCTGATACACATATACCTATGTATATCTATCTTCTTCTTCCGGTGCCATACCCAGTTTCGAGCGTAGGCGACCTCTCTACAACTATTCGTGTTGTGCGTGATACAGTGATACATGAATAGAAGGGACCTACAGTTTTACGACGGTTCCGAACGTCTTCATAGAGAGGCTTTACGAGGCAGTATACTTCTCGGTGGCTTGCCATTGCCTTCCGAGAGGTGGCTCCGCATTAATTCGTTGGTTCGGCCGGGATTTGATCCACCGACCTTCTGTTCAGTAGCCTAACGCACTGACCACTGAACTACAGAGCCACCATGTATATATATATATATATATATATATATATATATATATATATATATATATATATATATATATAATAATAAATAATGTTTATTGAATCAAGAATCAGCGTTATACAAAATATATCTCAACCAAAGAGATGTAAAAAAAAACAGAAACAGAAAATATTTTCAATATCTAACCCTGATGCAAATAAGCATTGACAGATTCAACATAAAGTCTTCTTTGTTCCACAAAGCCGAAGCTGTCTGTGGATATAATATACTAAAACATTCTTTGCAAAATAGTGTAGACACCCCCATATTTTATCTGAAATCAATCAAAAACCCTAATTAATTAAACCAAATTAGCTGAAGTTTGGTAGGTGTCTGGGTTTATTTTCGGGGCAGAACGAAACCAAAGGTGAATTATAGAAAATGTCAAGTCACTCCGACTCAAAATCTGCATACAGCTGTTTCGATCTTATCAGATCTCATCAGTGCAGCTTATTTGACTCGGAGTAAACTAACAAATTTCTAATTGTTCCCCAATACAAATCATGGTCGATAACACTATCTGGATAACAGCCCAAAGCGCCCTTCGCCAAGGATATTGGAAACCGACAATTCACTGGTTAGATCGAAAATGCAGAATCCCCTCCCGATAATACAGACTTCCTGACATGAAATGTCTACTCTGAATCTGTGGCGTATGTGATTCGAAAGCACGTTAACAAAGCGATTTCAAAAACTCTGGAAATACTCACGAGATGGCGCTCCTTCAATACTTGTTGCGATTTTCGCAATCGTTGGATTGTGAATGTAGAATTCAGGTCGCGGAATACATAGAACCAGCTCCCTTAGAAAATTGTTTGATAATTTTTTGAATTTTAGTCCCGATTTTAGTATATTTCCAAGAACGTACGTTTTCTACTTACCTACAAACAACATTTATTTAACCTGTATCAGGATAATTATTCCATAGTGAAAATAATTCAATAACGTAGAGAAAGCCGGTAAGTAGGTACACAAAAATGATGGGGGTCAAGAGTTATTAATTACATAAGTCATGGCTCATGACCCGCGTACGCTAACCCAAACATTTCATACTTTCAATATATCGCCTACGATTCTCACAATATTATATTTCCATCTTTCATTTTCAATAATATTCCACTCTGTTATTCTACGACAACGAAGGTTATTCAAATCAAACAATACGAACATAAATAGAAATATATTTGAGTCATCGAAATACCCACTAGTGAACATCTTACTTCATCTCATTCATGATTCAAACTAATATTGACGAAAGATTCAGAACAAATTGAGATAATGAGACAATGCAATGTTATCTGCAATTATCGACGATATCGTCGTAAGGAAGTATATATAAAAAGCTGTAATCTTCTTAGCCGTTATTTGTCTTGAATCGATAGCTGATACATAATGGTAAAATTTGAATAAATAAATAGTAAACATTCATTTTTCGCGGAATTGATATTTATTTATTTTAATAGGGAGCAAAATTTATTTCACCCAAATTTTATTTGGAAATGAGTAAGTTTTAATTCCTCAACAAGCTTAGTAATGTGAAAACATAACATTGATGATATAGCAACGGAAGAATATATGGAACAGAAATATTTCATTGGTTAACATCAGTACGTCTTTCAACGTTTTAGTTGAACGAGTGCTTCGCTCACTTATGTCACACATCTTTGGGCAAGCTTTATCGAGAACCATGGAGAATAGTTGCCCTAGATATCTTTATAAAGCTCCTTTACACGTACCAAGCTAGTTAGTCGAGTACTTAGGTACGCTGGCTAGTATTTGGGAGGTCTTGGGTTCGAACCCCGGGGCCGACTGGTCTGCCATGAGTTTTTCTCAGAGGTTTCCTCATGGTAATGTAAGTCACTGCTTGCAAACTTATAAGGCGAATGCTGGGCCAGTATCACTTCTCTGAACCCTACCCACACTTCCTGTTTTCCATAAATATCCCGTCTCGCATATCCTTAATGCACTTGAAACCGATTGCAGGAGGGTACGGTCGATATTCCGATGATAAAACTACCGTGGACGGTAATCTTCGTGACCGTGGAGGCTCGATTTCATAGAAATCGTATATCACTAACTACAGTACTATGGGGCTGAGTTTGAATGCGATTAACATGTTTTCAATAGTATAATGAAAGAAAGAAGAAGACTTAAAATGAAGAAGAGCCATTGAATTGCAACTGAGAAAAATCAACAAAAATAACAATTTTTTAGCGGAAAAGATCATCTGAAAAGATCAAAGTGTTGCGACGAAGTGAACTAGGAGTTCAATGACTTTCTTACTTGGCCGATGAGCTTGTAAATTCTACCAATAAACAAAGTATAAGATGGAGTGTGTAACAAAGGTTTTCTGCTTTATGTACATTAAACAATCAAACCGTTTCACATAGGCTCTAATGAAGCCCAGAATGTCGAAACATCTGCCAATTGTATAAGTCACAGTATAGTTTCCAATTTATAATTCGGTTATAAGTTTTAATTGTAAGAATATCTAATGAAGTTTACGTACCCTTTGTTACATTCTGCATGTTATTTGAGTTTTTCTCGTTGCTTTGATAATAGTCCGGGTTGTATCTTGCGAAGTAATCTCCATTCACGTAGTTGTCTTTTAAATTGCGCAAGTAGGTCGAAAAATTAGGATTTTGCATAATTTTTGGCGAGGGTGTGTCGGTGGTATTGCCGATGTGGTTCGCGTTGATTGGGGTGAAACCTGACACGTCAGTTGGATATTGCTGAAAATGATGGAATTCCCTCCTATCCAACAGTTGGTCATCTGAAAAATTGAAGTAACTACCTCAAGAAAAATATATTACATTGTATATTAAAATAAATATATTATATGTATATATATATATATATATATATATATATATATATATATATATATATATATATATATATCAAAGCTTTAGCCACCAGAAGTAAGTATTTCGATGTAGAGGCCTCGGTAGACCAGCGGTAAGGTGAACCGCCTTATACCGTTTGTAAACCGAGGTTTGTGGGTTCGAGTCCCACCTCGCTCTTGGCTGTTGTGTATGTCCGGAATTTAGTGGTTATTTATGATTGAAAATTGTTGGGTAATGTACATAGTTTACAAGCCCATTGGCCGTTCGGAACCGGCGTTAAACTGTAGGTCCCTCGAGTTAAAAAAAAAAAAAAATTTCGATGTAATGTTTATATACAAATTACTCAATAACTTTAATAACTGCGAATATTTATTGTCTAGGTTAAAATTGAATGCTGATAGTGTAATTCTGTTCTGAGGCATAGAGACGTGTTCAGTGTAGATTTCATTCCTACAAACTACGGTATGAACAATCCTATTGAAAGAGCTATGAAAGAGGCAAATCCGATAGAAATATCCATTTTCAGCCTGAACACACATTTTGAGGCAGTTTCGGGCCGTTTGAATTATCTTTTTCCCAAATAGATCCGATTTTTGTTATATTTTTTTCAATTTATTATAGTTTTTTTCTTTTTTGTTGTTGTTATTTGGAGGTTGTTAAAATGTTGTTAAATAACAGGTGTTATAGAAAGAAATGATTTTATTAACAAAGCATTAACATAGGTATTTAGAAATTGTTATTTCATCTAACAAAATAATATGACTCAATATTTGTCATAAATTTTCAATATGGAAAAATGTCTATAAATATTCCACAGCCACAGTCAAGAAAATCTTCCATGTATATATGTATATATATATATATATATATATATATATATATATATATATATATATATATATATATATATATATATATATATATATATATAATCTCTTGATAATTATTAGCAATAACAGGCTTGTTGAATCTTAAAAAACTCGATTTTATTAAAAAGTTAACTTTTTAATAAAATCGAGTGGCTGTGGAATATTTATAGACATTTATCCATATATATATATATATATATATATATATATATATATATATATATATATATATATATATATATATATATATATATATATATATATATATATATATATATATATATATATATATATTATTATATATGATTATGATGCTGTGACTATCTTGGAGCATGAGTCTAATTTAAAGAAGAGAACTTTTCTCGAAATGTCAAAGATTTTCAGAGAACCTAATGCAATGAATTCCAGAACTGACATCGATAATCTCAACATAATTTATTCGTATTTACTCAGTCGTTCTGCCTATGTTACCGGCTTAAGGTCAATTCAATGAACATCAAGTTGGTACCCGTTAGTTTGTGCGTTGGTAGTGTTCGTCTCGATTTTGTGTTGGCAATAAAGTCACTGTCAATCTCATACACGTCAATTGTATACATCGATTATGCGGTGTCATATGGGAACATTTTATTTTAACTTGTTATGTATGTCCCTAATCCAATCATTTTTATTTGATTTGAACTAGGTAGTATTGTTTTTATTTATGTTAATCTGTAAACTGCGACAAGAAAAAATTAATTCTAATTCTCACCTTCGTAAGTACACAAACTGAGACTTTGTTCAAACTAAGTATTGTTCATTTTTAAATTCTTTGTAGAGTTCCTGATGAAGAGCAAATAAATGTGCTCGAAAGCTTGAACAGAAAAAAGAGTTCACTTTATTCTCAACATTTGACTGTAGACCTGAAAATAAAGTAATTTTTCTTTTTCTATATATATATATATATATATATATATATATATATATATATCCATAAATTTTCAATATGGAAAAATGTCTATAAATATTCCACAGCCACAGTCAAGAAAATCTTCCATGTATATATATATATATATATATATATATATATATATATATATATATATATTTTATATATATATATATATATATATATATATATATATATATATATATATATATATATATATATATATATGTATCGGGTGTCCCTATACCTAACTATTTTGTTTTCGGAGATAATGGAATGAAATTTGCAGGATCTGTTCAATGCATAAAATCGCATTTTCCGACAAGTAACTCAACTTCATGCAAATTTCAGATTCACCGGAAGTGGCATTAACTTTCGATTTCTAAATGAAACACCTGGTATATTTTCATTTTTTTTGTCTCCATATGACATTTATTCACGAAATTCGTGACTTTCTCAAAACTTGTGATTGAAATTACTTCGCAGTCAAAAGACAACTATGTTTTATGAAATTTTTTTCGGCTGTGGCTGTCTTCAGTTACTGATTACGCGCTGTTTAATACAATATCAGTGTCAGGTCTTCTAATATTAGATGGCAAGTGAAATCACAGAAACACTTCCCCACTTGATTTACAAAACAGATTCTAAATGTTCATATTTAGGTACACCTTTTCTAGAAAAAATTAATGTTGTGGATGTGTATGATGGTTGGTTCGTTGGATGTTCTGAAAATGTAGATGTAAATGTACATGTAGATAAAAATTAAATCTCTATGTTAAGTTGGTCTAGTGGAGGAAGGGGTGGTTAGTTGAGTCGATTTTACTCGAAGAATTTGGGTTTTTTGTTGGATGAATTGTTGTGTTTTGATTCATGTTGTTAAAGCTGTATATATAAATTGTTTAATACAAAATGGCGAATGCGCTTCACCGACTACCTGGTAGTGTTTCTTTTTTTACAGAAACTACATAGCTGATTTTTATATACATATACAGGGTGTTTTCTAATATGTGTGAAAGTTTTTAGGGTATGATTCTTTGTCGAAAATAAGAGAGTGTCTCTCACGTAAACAAATGCTGTAAGACCTGTATTTCAAAAGTTACACTCTTCCAGAAATGAGGGAAAAAAGTCTTTCCATTTTTTTTCCTGAAATTGCTGAATTGTTGAAGAAATGGTATTTTGTGGGCGTGATCTATTGATAAAAAGGCTACCTATGAATATTGTTCTGATTATGTGGGATATTTTGAAGCGGTGAAACATGCAACCCCTATTCCATTTTTATCTTGACCTTTTCAACAAAATAAAAATTTTTTTTTATTGGAAGAATACAATTTCTGAAATTTCTGTCTATTTCGATAAAGTTATCATAAAGTAAGAATTCTCATTACATTCTCCCAATTAATTAATGAATTGTGTATCCAAGTAATTATTCGGTTTAGACTGCGGTTATAGTGGATGCGTTTTCTGACGACCAACTAGTCGGACGTACACGTCAGAACTGATCGTCAGACAACGGTGGTTATAGTCAATGCGTATTTTTTTCTGTATTCGCGCCTAGACTGTCATTCGTAACTTACATAAAACATGGATATCAACAATAATAATTTTGAAGAATATTATCAGTATGTAGAAAGTCCGCTATTAAAGGTTTTATTACTGTCGGGAAAAAGTGAATATGTCGAAAACTAATGATATCAATTTTTCAATATCCATTCTGACGTTCGCACAAAGTCGCATGAAATATCAAATCGTTTGAACGACTTCTAACGTCATCGGACGACCGATTCGCAAGCACTATAACCATAGTGATACATTATTATGTATTTGATTCATTCCTGCGACATCTGACGTGTACGTCCGACTAGTTGGTCGTCAGAAAACGCATCCACTATAACCGCAGCCTAAGAGTACAAATTGAAGTCTAAGTCAACTCAATTATAAGTTTAATCATTTCCATAATAGGTATTATATTGATGCCTCTCCCAATTTTTTTTATTTACTTCAAATCAGTTCGGTAAATTCTGATATATTCGAAATCCTCGTTCCCATTATATGGATCCAGAATATTTCACGTTTTGTTATACCGACATTCTAAGGACGTGAAGTACGAGAATGAAAAGTCTTCAACTGTTTAGATTACCATGTGATAATCTGTTTTGGTTACGCAATATTTATTTTTTCCGATAACACCCGTAAGTTATGGTTTTTGGCGACGAATATTAAGCAACTGTACGGAAACACGCAACCTTAATTTATTTATTCATGCTGGCGCAACGAGATTTATTTACCTTGATTGTGGAAGACATGCAACCCCTGGCCGTTTAAATTTTCCAGCGACTTCGAAGGTGTGCTGTTCATGCTCCTCTGGATGTCCCTGTATTTTTCCAAACCGATAAGGGCCATAGGCCGTGGCATCAGCGTCACGTTCAGTTCGCTCTTGAACGGTTTGTCCTTGCCGGAATTTCCTTGGCTGTCGATCGGATTGATGTCGCTCTTACATCTTCTGGTGGTGTTGAAATAATCGTTTTGATTGGGGTTCGAGATGGCGAGTATGTCTTGCGAGATCGTTTCTATGTCGTTGAGTAGTTCTTCAAGGTTTCCTTGAAAGTGATAGAAGGATTTCGTTCTTTTATATATATATATATATATATATATATATATATATATATATATATATATATATATATATATATAATAAGGTTTTTCTTTTAAAGGGACAATTAGATTTATATGAGAAAGTAAAACTGGTGCGCTTATAAAAATTTACACAAAGAGGTAATAGACCATGAACTTCTTTTTCGAACTAGTGGCATTTTTCTATTACTTCTGGTTATACCGGAAGTAGCTACCAACTTTCTTACTTTAAATGCGCATTTTTTATTCCACATTTGGATTCCTTCTTAAAAGTTGAGGTCAGTTTGTCTAACCACTTTTGACCATTGAAGATATTTGAATTTTAACAAAAATTGACATTTAGAGGGGGTTCTTTGACACTTCATATCGTAGTGACTATTAGACTTAAAACAATAAAATTTTGGGAATACCTATGAAAAATGCTGGTTATTCAAATGATCATAATCATTATTCATAATAATCTACACAGAAAAATGTAAAAAAACTTGAAAACTATCAATTTTAGGTACTGGACAATTTTATGTATATCGAAAGGAAATTTTGTCTAGAATTGATTTATGAAATAAAGAACATTTAATTTGAAAAACCAAGTGTTTTTGAAAAAACACATAAAAAATATACTTTTTTAATTTGTGTGGATTATTGTGAAAAATGATTATCATTACTTGAATGAACAGCAATTTTTATAGGTACCTCCAAATTTTCATTGTTCTACATCTTAATAGTCACTTTAAAAAAAAATGCAAAAACCTTCGAAATAGAAGTTATCAGATGAACTGACCTCAATTTTTAAGAAGGAATCCAAATTTGGAATGAGAAAAGGGGGTTTCCATTCAAAATAAGGATAATACAAAACTGCCACTATCTTAAAAATGTAGTTTAGGGTCCAGAACTTTTTTTTTACAAGCGTATCATTTTTAATTTGTTAAATAAGGCTAACTGTCCGTTTCAAAGGACAACCCTATATATATATATATATATATATATATATATATATATAATTATTTATTCGAATGAAAAAAGTTTTGAGAAATTCACGAGTGTCGTGGCGAAACATCTATTATTTAATAAAATCGAGTTTTTTAATATTTAACAAGTCTGTTTTCTCTAAAAAATATCAAGAGATTATATATATATATATATATATATATATATATATATATATATATATATATATATATATATATATATATACATATACTTATATAATATTGTTGATGCGAATTGTTCTCACCTGTGTTGGATTTTGATTTATTTTCCATTTATTATTAATAACAATTGAAAGTTGAAAGAGACTTTAATAAAAATTAGTGAATTTTGAAAAAATTGTATTTGCTTCCTAAAAGATTTTGAAAGAGTCACGAATTTCGTGAGGAAACTTTCACAGCGAAAAACTCATTTAGGCGCTAAACTTAAATTCTTTTTTTTTGATAATATTATCAAGTTTTTCCGCTTTCCAAAGATTTTGACAAGAATTTCAATAACAATTTCTGATTTTCGTTTAGTCCGGAACTTCTCAGATCACCCTGGTACGCATAATAATTCCAAAAAGTACTCACCTCCATTACTGAACGTACTGTGACTATTCGTACCAAAATTCGAGCAATACCTTGGAAAATCGTCACCAAATTGAGCGACGTACCCTTCTCCATTCGGTTCGTGATCCTGGAGAAAATTCCTGTTATCCATCTTCACTATAATGTCCGTACCACGTTTCTCCATAGTCTCAGACTGCGCGTAAGTCTTTTTCGGTACCAGAACGATGTTTTGGTAAATGTTGGTGGCTTCGGTGTTCACAATTTTGTTACTCGTCGTAATATCTTGACCATCGCACGTGGTTCTATTCCCGTTCGTTTGGTCACCGTAAAATTCGTTTGGATATATAGTTGGTCCCTCTTGATATGTTTCGTTTGGTACTAGACGATCTAGGGAGAAGAAGTGCTTGGGCGAGTTCTGATTTCCGTCCGTTAGCCTGAGAGTAGCCGCTTGGTCATAGCGCGGGTAACTTTGGTCGGCCTGTATGACGTCGTTGTCGTGCGGCAGCTGTTCGTTGACCAACGAGGTTCTGTTCGACGTGTTTTCGGAATTTTCGGTACTTTCCTCGGGTACGACGGAGAGCGTTTCGAAGGCCCTGTTCAGATTGTTTATGTTGCTCTTGTGCACGTTCTCCAAGTTTTGACACTTTTCGACCTCGTCGCATTCGTCCATGCAGGAGCTACAGCTGTCCTGGAAATGATTGGAAAATCATGAATTTCAAAGCGTAAATGTACGATATTGGTATCAGTTGGAACATGCAGTTTGTCGAAATGATTATACCACAACAGAGTTTTGGTAACAATGAACAAATTCATATATAGCAAGACCCTAGAGCTTGCATAGAGCGCACCTTCGCTTAAGTATATAGATTTTCTTTTATTTTGATGATCTTTCAACATTACCATGAAGCACATCATCATAAATTTGCACTGTGTGGATCATAATGGTATAAACACCGTTGGTATGAAAGATCTTGCCTAGATCGCCCCTTCGTTTACGTCTAAAGAAAGTATTTATTTTATCTTGACGAGCTTATAACATGAAAATCAAGCAGACTTTCTAAGGTAAACGAAGTATTTTAAGTTTGTCCATAATACGAAAATCACAAATCTGTCCTGTGTGGATCCTAATGGTATAAACACCATTGGTATGAAAGATCTTGCCTAGAGCGCCCCTTCACTTACGTCTATAGAAAGTACTTATTTGTTCTTGACGAGCTTATAACATGAAAATCAAGCAGAGCTTCTAAGGCAAACGAAGTATTTTACTTTTGTCCATAATACGAAAATCGCAAATCTGCCTTGTGTGGACCCTAATGGTATAAACACCGTTTGTATGAAATATCTTGCCTAGATCGCCCCTTCGTTTACGTCTATAGAAAGTACTTATTTTATCTTGACGAGCTTATAACATGAAAATCAAGCAGACTTTCTAAGGTAAACGAAGTATTTTAATTTTTTCCATAATACGAAAATCACAAATTGCCCTGTGTGGATCCTAATGGTATAAACACCGTTTGTATGAAAGATCTTACCTAGATCGCCCCTTCGTTTACGTCTATAGAAAGTACTTATTTTATCTTGACGAGCTTATAACATGAAAATCAAGCAGACTTTCTAAGGTAAACGAAGTATTTTAATTTTTTCCATAATACGAAAATCACAAATTGCCCTGTGTGGATCCTAATGGTATAAACACCGTTTGTATGAAAGATCTTACCTAGATCGCCCCTTCGTTTACGTCTATAGAAAGTACTTATTTTATCTTGACGAGCTTATAACATGAAAATCAAGCAGAGCTTCTAAGGCAAACGAAGTATTTTACTTTTGTCCATAATACGAAAATCGCAAATCTGCCTTGTGTGGACCCTAATGGTATAAACACCGTTTGTATGAAATATCTTGCCTAGATCGCCCCTTCGTTTACGTCTATAGAAAGTACTTATTTTATCTTGACGAGCTTATAACATGAAAATCAAGCAGACTTTCTAAGGTAAACGAAGTATTTTAATTTTTTCCATAATACGAAAATCACAAATTGCCCTGTGTGGATCCTAATGGTATAAACACCGTTTGTATGAAAGATCTTGCCTAGATCGCCCCTTCACTTACGTCTATAGAAAGTACTTATTTTATCTTCACGAGCTTATAACATGAAAATCAAGCAGAGCTTCTAAGGCAAACGAAGTATTTTACTTTTGTCCATAATACGAAAATCGCAAATCTGCCTTGTGTGGACCCTAATGGTATAAACACCGTTTGTATGAAATATCTTGCCTAGATCGCCCCTTCGTTTACGTCTATAGAAAGTACTTATTTTATCTTGACGAGCTTATAACATGAAAACCAAGCAGACTTTCTAAGGTAAACGAAGTATTTTAATTTTTTCCATAATACGAAAATCACAAATCTGCCCTGTGTGGATCCTAATGGTATGAAAATCATTCGTATCGATTTTGCCATGAAAATGAACATGAAAATCAAGATTTCTAAGATTAAAAAATTTTAATTTCTCCATAATACGAAAATCACAAAACACCTATGTATGAACATCGTGGTTCTGATAGATTTTTACTCCTATGTACTTCTTGTAAAAAAATTCAATTCTTACCGATTCCGATGTGGTGGATGAGGATGAAAAATCGATTTCTTTGTCTTTGAGCAGCTTGTCGAGTTTTTCATATTCGTCGCGTAGGCACCAAATCTCCTTTTTGAGCAGTTCATTTTCTCTCTTCAGTTTCTTGATATCGTATTGACCTGCGAATGAAGAACGACCTCGAGAATGACTTGTTATCTAATAGGTTGGAAATTTGAAAAAACTGCGTGTGCAATGAATTTCCTTTTCTCTATTGTTTTCTCTTCATTTTTGTTCTTTCATGAACAACATACCCAAAATTTAGCCTTCTACTCCATTTTGGTGGGCGTATGGAGCTAAGAAACCGGTTATAGATCCATTTTAAATCCCTCAAACTACCTCCAAGTCCAAATTGAGTAAGCGTGTTTAAAATTGGTAGGTGTATTTTATACATGATTACAAGAAAGTTCCCTTTGGCGTATTAAAAGTATAGATCATTATACTAATTTATTGAACTTCTTTCATTGAAATACTTCACGAAAAAATGTTTAAGTCTAAACGCTTATTAACTGAATTAGTCTTGAATTCATCAATGGAAAGTGAAAACAGATTAAAATATAGGTATCGATACAAAGCGACACAAGTTGTGAATAATAATTCTTTTCTGAACCTAACAAAGTCACTTTACATTTACATACATCAGCAGCATAGAAACGAGTAATTTAAATCGAAGTAATAACACTTGCTTCTTCCGTCACACATTTCCGACGCATTCACGAAATTAGCCCCAGAAGAAGTCAGATACCGACAGTCAAGTTGTAACAGACCGAAAATAAATATCTAATTTTTTCAAGCTTACCTCTTTCAATTTCTGCATTGATGTTGATGGTTCTCAGACGGAGTTCTTCATTTTCGTAAATCATACCTCTCGAGGACTTTCTATCTAATCTGAAAATGGCAACGTTCATTATTATAACAAAATTACCGAATTAAATTTGGCATAAATAACGAATCTTCGAAACAAATCGTAAACATACGCAAGTATTCAATCACTATTATAAATTTTTTCAAGCAGATATTTCAACTGAGCTTTACAAGCAGCAATGATATGGTAAATTCCTAACCATATTGGGGGGAAGGAAAATTTGTGGACCTTTCAAAACTTCAAAAAAACACTCGTCAAACCAGTATCAAACCCAATACAATGCATCACAAGCCAATTATATGCAATTTTTTCAGTATTAGTGCGTTCAGGATCGATTTCTCAAATTTTTGTACTAACCTTCCCGCCCTGAATTCCCTGCAAAATTCAGATAATGATTACTTTGTGTGTTTTTACAATTTATTGCTGTACAAACTTTATGGGATGATGATAGATGACGAATCGAATCACGTGTTCCTTTACAAGTTTATGCAGGTGATACTGATTTTGGTGAAGATGATTATGATGAAATGTTTGAGCTAGAACAATAGATTTTGTACGGATCTAGATCGCAACATGACAGGAATGCATCGAAGTTAATAGTATGCGCTATCATACTAATGAAACGAATTACGCATGCAGTGCTGCCGGACTTCCGTAACTTTCCTGAACTAGGTTCTTGAGTCAATATTGGGTGTTATCCGGTAATTATATTAACATAAGAAATCTGTTATGATAGGAAAAATATCGTATGGAACAGTATGTCGGAAAAAATCATCTTGTTTATTATGTGGACAACAATACATCGTGTTTTTTATCGAGATTACTTGAAAGTTTTTATGCCCATTGTAATTTTTATTTGTATTAGTCTTCGATTAGGATTTTCCATAAATCAGGGTTCTTATTTAGAGATTCATAATTTTCCCACCAGTTGGTGTTAGCATCTTATTCAGTAGAGCAATGAAGCTCAACAAATGAATACAAAAATCGTTGGCCGGACGTTTCCTTCATAATTAAAATGATGAGAATCGACAATCTAAGCAAACCTTGTAAAATTCAAATTTGGCAACACTGGCCTAGATGCTGTTATGTCGTGAGGAAATCTAGTCGGGCACCCAACAGAAGTGGAGACAATGTAATTCTTTTATCGAAGGGCACAAAGCTAAACTTGAATCAAGATGAAACAACTTCACAGGTCGATATATTATTCGTTTATCTATGTAAATAACTCTGTTATTCTCGCCCACAACAATGAAATACTTGAAATTCTAAAAATAAAATAATGTAGTTTATCCTTCTGTTGCCTTTACTCAATACTACTTTAGTAGGGCTTGGGAATAAATGAGTCAATTATGGTTCAATGAGTCAATTATGGTTTAAGAGTTTAAGGTGTGTGTTGATGCAACAAAATTTAACATGATACAAGTCATCTTGAACGTAACATTAAGGATGAATTTCTTGGAATGGAATTAATAAATTCAATGTAACAATATCAGAATAAAAATTCTTGAGTTATAGAAAGTAATGATATTACTATTTGTAACGAACAATCGATGTAATTTGTGCTATAAATTTGAAGTAATTACAGTTACATCAATTTTTTTACCACTGAAACTCATTCGAACTCGGCACGCCTGCTTCACAGATGGTCACTTTATCTCGTCTCCAACTCTCCACAAGGCGTGACGTGTTACATGAAATTAATGTTACTGCCAAGTTTCTCAAATGACTTCCTAGAATATCGAGCAGTGTAACAAACGAAAACCTTCTGTTAATGATTTCATATTTTTGGAGTTAGTTATTGGGGGATTTATAATACCCTTAACTATTTGAGATTCATTGATTTTCTGTAGTGGTAAAGGAAAACTGTTCAGTTGATAATTTCATAGCTTTGGGATTATGGGGGAGTTCCTCACCCTCAAGCTATTTTAAGATTCACTGATTTTCTGTAGTGGTAAACGAAAATATTCTGTTAGTGATTTCATGTTGTTGGGAGTTAATTATTTGGAGATTCATAAGTCCCTAAACCATTTGAGATTCAGTGATTTTCTGTAGTTAATAGTTTCTTACTTTGGGATTAGTTATTTGGGGATTTTAGGTTCCTTACACTATTCAAGATTCAGTGATTTTCTGTAGTGCCAAACGAAAAACTTTTGTTAGTGGTTTCATTTTTATGGGGTTAAATATTGCGTGGTTTAAGGTTCCTCACACTATTTAAGATTCAGTGATTTCATATAGTGACAAATGAAAACCTTTTTTTAATGATATCATAGTGTTGGGATTAGTGATTTGGAAACCCTAAATTTCTTTACACTATTTAAGATTCAGTGATTTTTTTGTTGTGGCAAAAGAAAACCGTTTGTTAGTGATTGTATATTTTTGGGGTTAGTTATTTAGAGTTTTAAGGTTGTTCACACTATTCATGATTCCGAGTTTATGAGGAAATGATTCGAATCTCTTAGGATTTAAGATTCCTCACACTATTTAAGATTCAGTGATTTTCTAAAGTGGCAAACGAAAACCTTTTGTTAATGATATCATAGTGTTGGGGTTAGTTATTTTGAGATTCCTTACACTATTTAAGATTCAGTGATTTTCTTTAGAGGCAAACGAAACCCGTTTTTTAGTGATTTTATATTTTTGGGGTTAGTTATTTAGACATTTGAGGTTGTTCACACCATTTATTATTCAGAGTTTATGGGGAAACGATTCGAAATTCTTTAGGCTATAAAATGTGTAACTTGGTGCTTCGTTTTCATTAACGACTCATAATTTTTCGACTAGTATGAGCTTTTCTCTTGTTTTCTTCTATTAAATGCTGAATGAAGTTTGCATGATACTGCGTCTTCTTAGAAAAAACTGACGTCGTCTTGTCTGCAGATTGAACTGTCATCGTCTTTGGATCTTATTCTTCCCTTCAGTCCATTGTTTTAACTGTTCTTTCGTCTCTGGTGCGATGAACCCATTTTTTATCGTTGTTTATGAATTGACGCTAAAAGGCGATTATAGTGCTGTGGAATATCGACAAACACACCCCCACTACTGTATTTTTTGTTCCCATGTGAACATATGCGTTGAATACACTTTTTGAAATGCTACTATCTGTTTCACTTTCGGAATACTTTCATCCAATAACAATTTATGAAGTTTTCATAATTTTATTTGATAGCGGTCACCTTGTTTGCTCGCACGGTTTCGTTTATAAACTCTAACAACCAATTTTCCTGTTTCAAAAGAAAAATAAATCCCCCGGAGTAGAATCTAGCTCGTATTTGACACTGATCGTACCAAAACATCTAAAGTGAAAGATTTGAATCACGAAACGTTTAGTAAAAAAACACTGTGATTATTCACTGTTGATGGCGTCAAACAAATACTAAATAACGTCTTCAAACCTTGAATTTATAAGGTTGGCACTTTCGACCACAGTAATGACAACCGCTACCTATACGCCAGGCCGGGTACTTCTAGGACTACCCTGGTAGCTGCGGCGTTGTGATCGAATTAAAGAAGACGCATTCACGCATAACGAAAAATTGCGTGATTTTACTTCAGAAAAACTATATCGTTTCTATTTTTATAAACAAAACGCAATGTTTGCCAGTTTATTACGATCGGGAAGACCACGTTTCATTTTTAGTAAACACATAAATATTTTCTTTGGGAATCCAAGGTAACATACGCGAAATAAAATTTCGTGGAAACTATTTACCTGTGATGCGGCTTCAAAAACAGCTCGTACTCCGTTGCGTGTACGTATTGCCTACAAGAATGGCGGTGATCGTGTTCTTTTTCATACTTTTGGTCACTTAGAAGCATTAGCAAAGACACTCGCAAAAGTATTCTCGACAACTTTTCTCGGTCTCGTTTGGTTCTTTGAACGCGAACCTGCTGATTTTGAGGTTACGTTCGGACCCCGCCAGCGTCGGTGTTTTTCGATTCTAAACTTGAAATTTTATTGCTCGACGCATTCTCGTAATGAGGAATCCCCATCTGGTCCGACCAGAGCAGATTGATTAATGCAGATTTATATTCAATGAACGTTATGGGATTCGTGAATTGGATTAGTGGGTGTTTATTTTTGGGGTTTTGTTTCACGATGCTTTCAGCGGTTGTGGTAAGTGGAATGTGACGTATACACGCCGATTTCGCCATGTTAAATGTAGTTCGACGAGAAGTTTTATTGGATCCAGTACTGATGGAAGATGAATGTTGCTTCGATGTCCAGTATACGAGGACGCAATGTATCGAAGTGATTTTTGAGGAGTTATTACCGGTTTTAAATGAATTATATTCGACAGTGCTTTCATGTAACACCTCCGTCGCTATGCTTTTAAGTGCGAGTATGATTGATTCATCAGGAAAGTGGCTTCAGATATATAGTTATTTCGTGTAAATCGAAATTTTGGTGAATTTTGGCATGTCCTAACTTTGGGGAAGGGAGTGACGGGGAGTTGCATGGGCGGAAACTTTTCACACCTCTGGTGGAAGATGTGGAATTTAATTTAAAAAAAAAACGTTCAAATTTTAGCCTTTTACGGTTTTTTTGGAGGGAGTATCGAGACACAAAAGTTAGAGGGTTGAAAATTTGTACGAGGATCAAGTTGATGTTTGAGGAGTGTCCTTTGTCGGTTCAAATTCTTTACTTCGCCCGCCGCTATTTTGATTTAGAGATATATTCGTTTTTCCGTATTTTTTGATGTTTTGCGCACCTCTGCAGCATCTGCAGATTGAGTTCCGTAGATTCAATTGACGTAATTGAAGTAACCTTCAAGAAGTTCATATTTTTTCGTCGGTTCCAACTTTTTCTTCAGGTTCACAGGCCCTTAGGGGGCTGTGAACACTGTGACACTGAACTGACTTAGGAGTTTATGTGTTAGTATGTCAAAAAATTCAAAAGTTATGGGAAAATACGACCTTACTGGCGGAGCTCTGCTGCTCAAAGGTTTTTTAAATTTTTAGTCGTGTTTTCCCCGAATATGATTGCAGCGTCTTGATAGTTAAACTTCAGATGCTGGACTGCCGGGCAGTTTCTTTTATTTCTTTTAGAAGCTTGACAGCGATTTTCGAATTTTTTTTGATGGCTGATATATGTATATTTTCGTGGTTTTTGAAAATTTGCTAACTACATAGATTCTGCTGGTTGAGTCAGAGGGTTAGAATTTGATACATGGATTGAGTTCAATCTTGAAATACGGTCCTTCGTGAATTTCAACTCATTTTCTCAACCGCGTTGCACTTCGCGGATACTATTCCGTTCGAATCGCATGTCGACCTGCTTCGCCATCAGTAAGCGATACACTTCTCGAATTAGTTTTTAGCAGGTTTTCACTTTGGAAACCTGCTTATTCAAATGGGTGCGATTTGCAAAGTTGGACCTGGGACCATGATAGTTTTTCGTTTCATGACTTATAGGGTGGACCACCAGGAACTGCATCGATCGATATCTCATAAACTTAATGTAGGAAAAATTTGAACTGGCTAGATGTCTTAGGGCCTATTCAGCTAAACTATTTTCATTTATTGGGCATTTCCGGTTATACTGGAAATAGACCCTAATTCGCTTATTTTAAATGTTATACCCTATCTATTATTACATTTTTGAATTCTACCCAAGATTCTAGGCAGATGTTATGCATGTCCTATAAGGTGGAGTGGGGTAAGTGGGGATCTGGGGCAAGTGGGTATTTTTTTTATAATTTCGAAAAAACACTGAATTTGGGAACTCAACTCGGAGAATATTCTTCAGATCTTAATTCAGTTACGACATATTGTTTCTGATTTCCAAAGCCATTATGAAACAAGTACATGGTCATTATAGAAGTAGCTGAATTTTATCGAAAAATTGAAGTTACCCAATGGAAATTAAAAATATTGTCTTAACCATAATAAATCACTTGGGACCAAATTGTCAAGTTTGTTCTTCTTTGTATTACTCATGCTATTTCTAGTAATTTTTTAATTTTTTTCCCATTCTTTTTGTCATTTTTATTGCCATAGTTCCCACTTGCCCCGCTACTTTTGTTAAGGGGGCAAGAGGGAACTATTTCTTCGGGGGAAGTGGGTATTAGTCCCCACTTGCCCCAATACCACTCTCCTGTTGAGAGAACAAATCTTGTTCCGATGCACGAAAATCTAAATCTACATTCCGTATCATTTGAAGATTTGTTGCTTCAATCTATAAAACAAAAAAAATCGCGAGGAGAAAAAACCGAAAAAAAGAGTGGCTCCAGGGGCTGAAGTGATCACCACAAAAGATGCTTCGGAAAGAAAATCTGTTAAGAACAACAAACCTTCGGAAAAATCAAAGAGACCGAAAAAGTGAGCATCGCAATTTATATCCGATAGTGACGAAGAAACCTTAGAAGATCTGCGAAGGAGATATGAAAATGAAGAAATAGGGAGACAACAAGAAGAAAATCTCTTGAACATTCATCACAACATCAGAGTTGGAATTTGGGTTTTGGTTGAATTTTCAACTAAAAAATCCAAGAAACACTTTGTTGGACAAGTTCTAGAAGTGAAAGCAGAATAATTGAAAATGAAATTCACGAAGAAGAAAGAAGATACTTCGAAACCAATATTTTATTGGCCAAAAATAGAAGATGAATCCTTGATCACAGAAGATGCCATTTTGAGAGTACTGCCTGAGTCAGATCTTGGGAGAAGAGGAGAATTAATATTTCCTGTTCAATTCAATTCGTTCAATATGAAATAATTTTTCTTTTTCAACATGAAAAATCTGTTGTAGAAGAGACTCATATTATTTTAGTTCGTTTAAGCCCTAAATTTTCACAGTTTGTCTATTAATGAAATAAATTTTCCAAACTATCATTTCTGATCAAAATAACCTCTCCCCAAAAAAGTTCATAACTTTGGTAACTTTGCTGATATTTCGAATCTAAAAAAAGCAAATTGAAGCTTAAAATATGTAGATTAACTCACTTGCCCCACTCAATCACATAACTATCCATATGAAAAGTATAAGAAACGAACCCACTTGCCCCAGATACTGGGGCAAGCGGGTTCTACAGACAGGTTTCTATATAACAATAAAATTTTCGAAAACTTTTCTTTTTTCAGACGAAATAAATCAATGGGATGTTGTGTTCATGACACAGCATTTCCAGTTCAAAGCGCACTTCTGTACATCAAGTTTTCTTAAAGTTATGTGGTTCCAAAGTCAACCCATTGAAATTTTAGTCCCCACTTACCCCACTTCACCTTACCTAAGTCTAAGCTTTTTTGAAATATTTAAGTTTTATGTCAAAATAACGATTGCAAGTCCTAATATAACTATCAATTGTTCCTATAAGGAAGCCCTTATTACTTACTTTGGGTTGGATTCCTTGTTAAGAAGGACTTACTTTAATATATTTTGTATAGTATTTGGATAACTAATCATACAAGGTGTTCAAAAAATAAGATATGAAATGAGATTGAGTAAACTGATACAAATCAATTTTTTCAAATGGAAAGCCCCCATTTTTCTCATTTTGTAGTATTAAGAAAGAAAAATCAAGGTAACTTTGTATAAAGTTATTCATCCCTAAAGTTTTTAGTTTTCGAAATATTGCCAATTTTATATTTTTATAAATTTATTTTTTATTTAATCAACAATAAACAATTAGATCTAGGATAGCCGCGATCGCTTTGACATTTTAAATCATCGTAATGACACCCTGGTTAAATTATACAAACGAAGATTATTTAAACTTATTTATTATTTATGGACAATGTGATAAAGTGTTGCGACAGCATATGTATAACTATTATAGTCATGCCACAATAAGTGTTATTTAAAACATTTTATTGAAATGCCGCCGCTAGAAAAGGCTCCTTTTTTGTATATTGGTGTTAATCCTTATCAAATATATATATATATATATATATATATATATATATCTATATATATATATATATATATATATATATATATCTATATATATATATATATATATATATATATATATATATATATATATATATATATATGTATATATATATATATATATATATATATATATATATATGTATATATATATATATATATATATATATATGTATATATATATATATATATGTATATATATAATATATATATATATATATATATATATATATATATAATTATATATATATATATATATATATATATATATATATATATATATATATATATATATATGTATATATATATATATATATATATATAAATATATTCAAGACTGCTTCAATACCTTTATATAACTTTTTAAATTATCCAATCCGGACGTTCCATTCGAAAGATATCACGTGTTTAAAAATGTAATTATTAGAAAGAAGTGGCGTGGTAGCCGCTCACCGTGCTCGGCTAGCTAGGCAGCATCTTATGCAATGTAGGCGTCACTGGGGTACGTGCCGTACGACAGGGAAGTCAATGTCAAGAAATGAAGTGCTCCCTACGCAACTGTCAAATAGAAGGGTTTATGTGTGTGTATTATAATTTTGAATTTTTTATTAAATACCCGTGCAAGGTAGGGACGGGCCGCTAGTATATATTAAATTTGTTTACACGATACAGGGCGCAATTTTGGAGCAAGAGGGTTGAAACTTAGGTAGTTTCGTATGATATCTAGATGGGATTGGTTTTGGTACGAATTGATAAGGGGTTGACCCCCCGGGGAGGAATTTACTCTTGTTCACACGATAGAAGGCTCAAGTTTGGAGCAATAGGATTGAGAGTTTGTGAGTAGGTAGTTTCGTATGATATCTTAGATGGGATTGGTTTTGGTTCGAATTGGTTGGGGGGTTGACCACCCTGGGTGAAAATAAATCTTGTTTACACCACAGAAGGCGCAATTTTAAAGCAATAGGATTGAAAGTTTGTATCTAGGTAGTTTTGTATGATATCTTGAATGGAATTGGTTTTGGTTCAAATTGTTTGGGGGTTGACCTCCCAGGGGAGGAAAGAAATCTTGTTTACACGATAAAGAGCATAATTTTGGAGCAATAGGATTGAAAGTTTGTGAGTAGGTAGTTGCGTATGATAAATTTGTATGTCGTCTTAGATGGGATTGTTTTTGGTACGAATTGGTGAGGGGATTGAGCTAAAGGAGAGTTATGACTATTTCTTCAAGTAAATGCTAGTACCCACCTAATTTGTTTTGAATTTTTCTCAAATTGAAAATATTTAGTCGAACATCAACCGTTGAAGGCATCATGGGTATCATAAGGATAACGCTTTCGGTCAAAGTATAACCCTCGGGCCAGAGGCCTTCGGGAAATACACCATCGACCTTAAGCGTTATTATCCCTATAATGCCCTTGATACCTCAATAACTATATACGAAAATGCATTGAATAATGAAGGGAATCGGTGATATTATCATACAGCGAGGGATCTCAGTCAGATATAAGGCCGTAAAGTCTCCATTCGTTATGTCATTATTTTTACGGCCTTTGATTGTTGTATTGTGGGCCATGCACAACGTGTCGTTCGTGGGTTCAACTGAATTATTTGATGGTGTTAATGCCCGAATCAAGTGGTAATCCCCTTTGAGTGATTTGATGATTGAAGCCAGGATGACAAGCGCAACATTATTGTATCGTTGAATATAATTTACGAGTATCCCATTAACTTGAAAGAAATATTCGCAGTCTAGAATGAATTGAATCGAAATATACACGTCAACAGTGTATTAGTAATTAGTTCAAAGATTGTTCTCCGCTATCCTCATCTGGTTAATAATATCGTTTTCTTCCTTCGGCATTTCCTAGCTTAGCTAACTCAATATATACTAGGAAAATAAGACGGATATATATATATATATATATATATATATATATATATATATATATATATATATATATATATATAAAGTATATATATATATATATATTTATTCGAATTGTTGTTGCCTGTGATTTATTTTTAATCTCTTGATAATTATTAGCAATAACAGACTGGTTGAATCTTAAAAAACTCAATTTAATTAATGAATTGACGTTTCACTATGACATTCATAGTTATTCAAAATTTTTGAACAAAATTGAAAATTCTTTGACATTTATTGACTTGATAAAATTGAATAGATAAGATTGATCTGTCTTGTTAAAATTTCTTTCAGTCTAATATTAACATTCAAAATTGTTTCATTAGAAGGCAAGGGAAACTACAGAAACCTTTACCTATGCAATGTTCGAAAATAATAATAATAGGGTACTATTTATTTTACAGAAAGAAATTAGTCACGGGAAAATATTAAAAAAGTAGAGCAGAATTATCGGTATAGAACGTTTATATGGAATATGGAAGCAGCCGTTGACACGTGTTTCGGACTCTTTGGTCCTCATCAGAACGGCGTAGCTAAGTATTGGATTGAAAATTTGGAGATGAAAATAGTTTAATAAATAAAATCCTCTGTTATGTTTTATATGTAAGTACCCTTTTTCATTTAAAAAATTTGAAATTCTAAATTAAAATTTTCATTAAAAACGGCTACTTCCATATAAACGAACTATACCGATAATTTTTGCTTTACTTGTTTAATATTTCCCAAAACTAATTTGCTTTTTTAATGTTAATTTACTCTTTCTGAGATCTCTCGGATCGCCTCCGTGGCAAAGTTTGACCAAATCTCCCATACCGGAGAGTTCAAACAATAAACCACAAATAAGTGATTTTCTTCCATAACAGAGGATTTTATTATAAAAATTTCATTAAAAACGGCTACTTCCATATAAACGAACTATACCGATAATTTTTGCTTTACTTGTTTAATATTTTCCCAAAACTAATTTTCTTTTTTAATATCAATTTACTCTTTCTAAGATCTCTCGGATGGAATTAATCGCCTCCGTGGCAAAGTTTGACCAAATCTCCCATACCGGAGAGTTCAAACAATAAACCACAAATGAGTGATTTTCTTCCATAACAGAGGATTTTATTTATTAAACTATTTTCATCTCCAAATTTTCAATCCAATACTTAGCTACGCCGTTCTGATGAGGACCAAAGAGTCCGAAACACGTGTCAACGGCTGCTTCCATATAAACGTTCTATGCCGATAATTCTGCTCTACTTTTTTAATATTTTCCCGTGACTAATTTCTTTCTGTAAAATAAATAGTACCCTATTATTATTATTTTCGAACATTACATAGGTAAAGGTTTCTGTAGTTTCCCTTGCCTTCTAATGAAACAATTTTGAATGTTAATATTAGACTGAAAGAAATTTTAACAAGACAGATCAATCTTATCTATTCAATTTTATCAAGTCAATAAATGTCAAAGAATTTTCAATTTTGTTCAAAAATTTTGAATAACTATGAATGTCATAGTGAAACGTCAATTCATTAATTAAATTGAGTTTTTTAAGATTCAACCAGTCTGTTATTGCTAATAATTATCAAGAGATTATATATATATATATATATATATAATACAATATAACAAAAAATTAGTGATTTTGTGAAAATGAATGAACTTAAAAATTCAATGTTGAAAAAAGTTACAACAGTTGAGAGCTTCACTCTCCTTTAAAAACTTCTTTACTTAGTAAACTTTCTAACGGTATTATACACATTGATAAGAAAAAAACATTTCTGCTTCAAATTGCGGATATTCCTTCAGAAAGACGGAAAACGTGCGCATATTATTTTTATGATCATAAATTGAAGAGAAGTTAAACAACTAACAACAATTTAATATATAACTGTTCTCTAGTTATAAATTTTGTTCGAACTGTACTCCCTTGTTCCTAATGCACGTCAGCCACCTCTTTCTCACTTCAGCCGTTACTGTTGCTACTTATTTGTTGAAGCAGAAATATTTCTCTTTTTGCTCGAACAAAATGTGATTTTAATATCGTTTGTTTGAACGAAAGATAAACTAATAACAATAATTTAATACCTACCTGCTCTCTTGTTGCACATTTTGTTGGAAAAAAAATGTTTTTGTTGAAGCAGAAATTTTTTTTCGAACAAAATATTCACCAAGAGAGCAGACAGGTATTAAATTATTATAAGTAAGGTAAGGTGGGGCAAGTGCGCTATACATTTTGTCGAGTTCACCTTTAAACAGCTACATAAAATCTGCTTTTTATGCTAGAGAGATTATTAGTTTTGCAAAAGAAACTTCTACCACTTCTGTATTGTTCTGTGTCATAGGGTTCCGCGAAAAATACATGTTTCATAAACGAAAAGAAAAAAAAGGTATGCACTTGTCCCATAAAATGGGGCAAATGCATAACCCAGCCTTCGAAACGTTACAAAGACTAATTAGTGCACGACGGGACAAGTGCCAGATAGTTCGATTCCTGATGTTTTAATGGTTTTTGAATTTTTGCAAATCGGAGCATAACTCTCTGAGATACAGAGTTTGACAGCGTGTCGAACATAGATTTACTGGGCGGTTAGAAAAAAATCAATTTAAAAATGTGATCAACGTTATATATTCATTTCCATTGAACAACTGAAACATTATACCTACTATAAAAATTCAACAAAATCGCAAGACTTTTCCTCACAAAAGGGTATCAGAATTATGTAAAAAATTCAAAATTCTACAATACAACAATAAAAAAAATTTTTTTGGTACTTTTACGTAACTAGGAAATAAGTAAAACAATATTCATCACTGAATGTTGCAACTAGATAAATCAATATTAAAAATAGCTTCCCCACGCCTACCAACTTTTGGTGATATCATTGGCTCATCTTTATCAAATTCATTGATCGTTTTCTTGCCCAAAAATTGAACGATGTCACCAACAGCCATGTCATTAACTTTTTTAAAGTCTTAGCATCTCCTCTCTGCTCTTTCTTCTTCTTCCATTTCTCTTAAATAAAAATCGTGAGGGGGCAAGTGCGTAGCATCCTGCACTTGTCCCACTGTTGACTAGCGCACTTGCCCCGACACCTCAATTTTTTGAGGTAAGTGCAGAGTACAGCCTAACTCAGGTGAAATGAACAAATATAATTAAATTCAAGTTTTATTCTAGAACTACAATATTAAAAGTATGTACCTACTTAGTATGAGAAATATGCAAAAAATTGTAAAATGTGGTGGATCAACTGAGATGACCTAGACTCCTTCCAACTTGACACACGAGACTAAACCACATGGTCACTTTGAAACCGCGCCAATACTGAAGCGCACTGCCCTGGAGCGCCTCTACTGGCAAAGTTTTTATGGTTATAAAGTTCGCAACAGAGCCCACAGATGGTAGCTCTCTGACTCAAGCTTAACAGGACAGAAGAGGGCTACTATGCACTTACCCCGAAAACGCACTTGCCCCACCTTACCTTAGTAACTTTTGTTCAAATAAACAATCATAAAATCACATTTTGATCGAACAAAAAAGAGAAATATTTCTACTTCAACAAATAAGTAGCTACCATAATGGCTGAACTAAGAAAGAGGTGCAAGACGTGCATTAGGAACAAGGAAGAACGTTTCGAACAAAATTTATAACTAGAAAACAGTTATATATTAAATTATTGCTACTAGTGTAACTTTTGTTCAAATAAACGATCATAAGAATAAAATTATTTTCTTCACTAAATCCGACCGATTTCCGTCTTTCTGAATATCCGCAATTTGAAGCAGAAATGTTTTTTTCTTATCAATGTGAAGCATACCGTTAAAAAGATTATTAAGTAAAAAAGTTTTTAAAGGAGAGTGAAGCTCTCAATTAATGTTACTTTCTTCAACATTGAATTTTTGAGTTGATTCATTTTCACAAAATCACTAATTTCGTGGAAAAAAAATCCTCGTATGCTGCTTTGGTACTAACAGTTGTAATGAAAACTATTGACTATTTGAACAAACACACATTACAGAATATTCAGTTGAAAAAATTGGGCTTTCACAGGTATTAATAAAAAACCTATGAGAGTTTAAAAGCGGAATTTTGGGAATTTTGAGAAAAAAAAATAAAAAAATTATATCTCCTTAACAGTGAGTCTCAGGACCCAGGGTCCAAAGAGAAGAGATAGCAAATGATCCCAGAAATACCCCAAAAAATGTGCCGAACGCCCTATATATATATATATATATATATATATATATATATATATATATATATATATATATATATATATATATATATATATATATATATATATATATATATATATATATATATATATATATATATATATTATATATATATATGTATATATATATATATATATATATGTATATATATATATATATATATATATATATATATATATTATATATAAATGGTGATTCACTGTTGATGATATTTATAGTCACATGTGTTCCATAGATACAAAAAGAACTCTTTCATTTCAGAGCACAATACCTTTCATCTAGGGATAAAATAGGGTGTTACTCGACGCGTCGTGTTTATGAGTAAACACATTGATTTGATGTGCTTACAAGCGCTGTTTTGTAAAAATCGAGTAGTTCTGGTGGTTTCAGTTATCTATACCTGTACATTTCCATTTTGAATCAAGGTGTATGTCCCGGATGATGAGTGTCGCAGATGGCTTTGTAGTATTTTTTAACATACAACGACGTTCCGCCTGATAGATTGTCAGGCATAACGAGACATTCTCTCTGTTTATCACAATCGGTTGATATAAAATATTGACGTCCCAAAAAGGCCGAAGCAGCTGTCAATTGTTTCCGCGATTTTTTTGGTTACCGTTTAGATGTTTGTAATATTTGCACCTCAAGAAAGAATGGAAATATCATGGTGTGGGAATTTGAGCAGCCATCTTAAGGGTTTATTGAATATATTTTATGTATTCTTTGGTTTATTTATATTCACACGTGTTCCTCGCATTTGATTATAATAATATCGCCATCCAACGGTAACATTTGTTACCGTCGAAAAATTTACACCCGTAGGTAGGCCACCATAGATGCGAAGTTCTGGAACGTGTTACATTTCTCGATGTTTCATGACGCACGCAGGTAACGCTGGTAGAAATGGTCAAAATATAACTAATAAAAATATCTGCATACAAATGGAGGCAGTTGGAAAAATTTAACCAAATTTTGATAGTTTCGTTCTGCACGAAAACAATCCCAGGTATTAGAAATTTCAGTACATTCGACTCGATGGGAGCCGCTAGATATGTCAATATGTACCGGGAATATATATATATATATATATATATATATATATATATATATATATATATATATATATATATAGGTATATATATATATATATATATATATATATATATATATATATATATATATATATAAATATATATATATATATATATATATATATATATATATATATATATAATATATATATATAATATATATATTTATATATATAGAAAATATATATATATATATATATATATATATATATATATATATATATATATATATATATATATATATATATATATATATATATATATATATATATATATATATATCTATTGTAAATGAAACTTCACAGTTTTCTATTTTCACTATATTTTGTTAACATGACAATTGTTTCGCCGAACAGTGGCTTCTTCAGATGTATATTACATGCATATACTTTAGGACATAAACCACAAGTTAGCTTATAGATCCCTGACTTATTTTATCGTGTAGTTTTATTTTTTTGAATTTTTAATATGTTTTCCAATGATATTCTCAGTTTTGAATGCTATTTTTGAATTTCGATTTGACAAAAAGGTTGAAATTTTGAGTGATGGGTCACCTATATAAGTTAATAATTTTAAGTTTTTATCAATAAAAAGGCTACCATGAATATTTTTTGATTTTATTGGGATCTTTTGAAGAGGTGAAACATGCAACCCCTATTTCATTTTTTAGTTGAACTTTTTAACAAAATAAAATTTCTTGATTTGAAAAGAATGGATTATTGCTATACTTTTTAAACTCTTGTTTTTTTCGTAAAAGCAATAGTTTCTTGTTAAAAAAATAAAATACAACATCGTCCATGAACAGACCTCCTTTTAATTTTTATGTAGTAGTTCAAAGTTCAATTAATTTTGATTTTTATGTAGTACTTAGTTGGAGGTTCAGTTGCTCCTTTTAAATCCTCAACATGAATGATTATACTAACGTTCATTTTTGTAAATGTGTAACTTTTCAAGGGCAGGCCTAAGAGCTTTTTGTACATGAAAGACCCCCTACAATTTTCGACAAGGAATCACCCCCTAACATTTTTCGCGCTTATTTGGAACCATTCTGTATATAACTTGATCTAGCCGGAATATTTTACGGCATTTATAGTTTGCTTCGTCATATCCAAGACTCCCGGGCGACTTTGTGCCACATGAGACAACGACTCAATTATGTAATTTGCCGTTCAATTTCGTTCTGCTTCCGATGCAGCCTCCATAAATGAGCTACACTGTTGAGGTATTCGCACGGTCAGTTCCCTCGCACGATAATTTCGATATAACTTTACCGTTACATCGTATTAACATACATATCGATGGAACGTCTATATCTGCTCCGAGAGACGTAACTTTTATTATCACCCGATGTATCGTAAAGTATAAAGGTTGAGCCACACATATCCGCACTGACCAAGCTAGTTACTCGAGTACGTTAGGTACGCTGGATAGTATTTGGGAGGTCTCGGGTTCAAACTCCGGGGCCGACTGGTCTGCCATGAATTTTTATTCAGAGGTTTCCTCATGGTAATGTAAGTCACTGCTTGCAAACTTATAAGGCGAATGCTGGGCCAGTATTAATCCTCTTTCTTCGTCGTAGTATACTCGTACCTAATATAGATATAAAGAAAAACCTGTCCTCTCTTTGTTTATGTTTCTTCTTATAAGAAAAAACTACTGAGATGGAAATGGGGGAACTGAGGTTGGATCCATTGAAACTTTGGACGTCATTCATTCGAAAGCACCCTGACTGAGAGCGATTTAGGTTTGTAATTGTGTTTGTCGGTGTCATAGGAATATAATATGGTCGATGTCCTGTAGTGAATCTAAAATTGAGTTCACTGGTATCCGGTAATAAAACATCTCTTTCGAAAAACGTGCCATATCAGAATCCCAGACCGGATAACCGTATTGTTCTCTAGTCTATAATCAATCTCTTCTAGACTTATGTTTTGTAGGGTTCCAAAAGGCGTAATAAAGTTTATGATACACCGGATTGGATAAAATAGTAAGAACAACTGATGCACAACATACAACATGTCTTTATTTGAATGGCCGAACTTGAGAATTGAAGATTGAACAGTCCGCACCCTGCGAGATAGTTTTATTTTTGACAGACACGGTGCGTTGTCTGATGGATTCTCGACATATAGTAGTAATGGAGACTAGAGCGTACTTTTTTTTTTTTTTTTAAAGAGGTGGGACGTGTGCCCTCTCACACGCGCCCAACCTCCGTACAATTTTGGTTTCGTCAACTTGGACATTTAGCCATCAATTTACTAAATGAGGGGAACCACTTAAATCGGACGCATACAAACACCCAGGAACACGGTGGGAATCGAACCCACCAACTCCGTCAACGAAGACGGCATAGCGCTACCTATAACCTTCTGTTCACCCTAGAAAAATCGATAGTATTGAAATTTTTTTTTACTGTTCAATCTTCAATTCTAAAGTTCGGTCATTCAAATAAAGATATGTTGTATGTTGTGTATCTGTTGTTCTTACTATTATATCCAATCCGGTGTATCATGAACTTTATTACGCCTTTTGGAACCCTACAAAACATAAGTCTAGAAGATATTGCTTATAGACTAGAGAACAATACGGTCATCCGGTCTGGGATTCTGATATGGCACGTTTTTCGAAAGAGATGTTTTATTACAGGATACCAGTGAACCCAATTTTAGATAGAGTTCACTGCATGACACCGACCATATTATATTCCAATGACACCGACAAACACAATTACAAACCTAAATCGCTCTCAATCAGGGTGCTTTCGAATGAATGATGTTCAAAGTTCCAATGGATCCACCTTCAGTTCCCCCATTTTCATCCCAGTAGTTTTTTCTCATAAGAAGAAATATCAACAAGGAGAGGACAGTTTTTTATTTATATCTATATTATGAGTACTATACTACGACGAAGAAAGAGTACTACATTGTTTTATAGTTCTTGCGCTCGTAGTACGGCCGTCATGCGGCCGTGTGACGGAAATGTGTAGCTTTGAACTTATTGGCCGACACACGGCCGTGTCTCGGTGCGTACACGGTGCGGATATGTGTGGCTCAACCTTTAACATACATATCGATATCGATGGAACGTCTATATTTGCTTCAACAGACAGAACTTTTATTATAACTAGATGTATCGTAAACTATAAATCTTTCATCGAGTAGAATTTTTATTGATGGCCGAATATAAATATATATTTTTATGGAATGCGTCAATATTGAATATCTTGTGTAGTTTTATCGAGTATCTGCACATTAAAATGAGGAAAAGTATTTTCTCCAAAAATAATAAACTATTGCACTGTGACAAAGTCAACAGTGAGGTGCGTGGGTGGTTTCAAATCCGTTTTACCCCTCTTGGTCCACAGTTTTTGAGATTTTTTTCCACTGTTCATTATGATATCTCTATTTTGGCATCATCAGACCGAATGAGCTGAAATTTGGCATCCGGTGTTGTTCTCAAGGCAGAAAAATGAATCAAAATTTGAGTAAATTCGGTCAAAAGGTTGGAAACTCCTAATTTTGTAGAAGGTTGTGGCGAGAAAATTTAGAAGCGGAAACAGTCGCAAAATATTTGTAAATCAATTGTGAACAACCTTTTCGAAATTTTTTTTAATGTTTTATGTAACTGAAAACAATAGTTATTTATGTAAGGTTAAGTGGGGTAAGTGTGTTTTCGGGGTAAGTGTGTAAGCGCCAAATAATTCTTATTCCGATGACATACTGGTGTGGCCATCTATAAAACAGTATCTGAAGGTTCATAATAGGCCATTGTAAGCTACAGCAGAAGTTAAGATAATTGCTATATTGGCGGGAAAAGCTAATATTTCATAACCTCTCACCATACACAGTGCATGTAGATGGTAGACGTTTACTCATCGTGTGACATCATACTTCCAAGTGAGTTTTTTGAAGTTTTTTTACTACAAATATGGTAGGAAACAGTTCAATTTTAACCTACAGTCGTTATTTTTATTGTAGATTAAGCGTTTATTATTATTTGGTACTAGTATACACTTGTCCCACTCAAATTCTACTCTGTGGAAGTGTGTATTAATTCATCCGGACAAGTGTGTACTAATAGTGAACATGAGAAAAGTTCACTATTTGAAGAGCTGCTTCTGGAAATGGTGAAACATCACAGAGGAAAAGAAGACAAGAAACCTAGAAGAAAAATCGCGGGTGAAGCTGAAATTATAACTGCTCCAGAGGTAATTGAACATTTACAGAAAAAACCAATTAATAAGACAGTGAAAAAAAGTAAAGTCTCTAACGTAGTCAGTGAATCAGAAACATCATCAGATGAAGAAGATGTTTGTGAAGACCAGAGTGACGATGATATTGACGAAGAATTTAGAGATCAGGAAGAATTGATCACATTTATGGATGAACTAAACAAAGAAAATTCAGATGTAGATGTTAGTGATTGGATATTTGTAGTATTCATGTTAATGTCAACAAAAAAAGAAGACGAAGAAGTAAAATTAAAATTTTTAAGAAACGTTCATTTGTTAGATCCAACTGCTACCAATTCTTTCATCTGGGCTGATCCTGAGGAATGTGCTTTCATTGGAACTCAAAATATTATTATGGTTCTTCCAAAGCCAGTTGTTAGTAAAAGAGGTCTGCATCGATTTGGACTTTCTTTTACAGATTATAATGTTCATTAGTAATATAACTCGATTTATTCAAGTATTTTACTCTACCTATAGGATATATTCATGCTTTTTCTTCACTTTTAGTTATTCAGTTAATGTCCATTTTTTGTTAAAAAGTTTGTAACTTGAAGAGTTTGTAAGATAAAAATTTTTTTTTTGCTCCAGTCCAAAAATAAAATATCGCAGTTTTACACACTTGCCCCAGACTTCTAAATTTCTTGATATGTGCATCGCATTTGGCTTGCATACACACTTTCCCTGTTTCGCAGGAGAAGTGTGTACTATGGGCATAGAAATATATATAATATAGAAATAAATGGGAAAATGTGTCTATATCAAAGTTTTATTATGAGGACTTGTAGGCAATACCCATAACTATTTGTGGAATTCTGGACTTCCATTGTCTATAAAAAAAATATATCTGAAACAAAAATAAAAGAAAAGAAAAGAAAAAAAGAAAATTTGATTAGTAAATGGCAAGAAAAGAAAATAGCTGAAAAATTAAATTCAATGAATTAGTAGTATCTGAAAAAAGAAATGAAATAAGATTAGTAAATAATAAGTTGGAAAATGGTGAAAAAATAAAATTATACAATATACACGACGTTTCGGTTAGTTGGGTATCTCTAACCGTTCCCAAGTGTAAACTGATTATCAGAGTTTGGATTGATCTTTATATACTCCCTTGATCAGTCGTGCCGTGTTGGGCGTCTCTCCCATTGGGCGAGGGGAGGAGCTTGAGACCACTGATACGCGCCAGGATTGGTCGCCACGCGTTTGCTACTTCAACACTGGGTTTACTGAAAACTTCATGGTTCTGTTGGATGAAAGCAGCTTCCTTGAATTTTCGTTTTCGCCAGTTCTGTTCCCGGTGGATAATCCTAGCATCGTTCCACTTAATGTTGTGATGTTTTGTCCATGCGTGATCAGCAATTTCCGATTTCGATGTTTCGGCTCTTCGTGTGTGTATTTGATGTTCTCCGATCCTAACATTAAGAGGTCTCTTCGTTTCACCGATGTATGAATCTCCACATTCACAGGGCACAAGGTATACGCAATTCTTATTGTCCGGGGGTCCATCTGGTTTAGTTTTGGTCAGCCTGCTTCTTAAGGTGTTGTCCGACTTGAACGCTGTTTTGATGTTGTAATGCTGAGCGAATTTTCTGTTGAAAATCATCCAGCCTTTACAAGGGAAAACAACATCATTTGTCAAGAACTCCAGCCACTTCGTGGAAATGATCAACGACGTCAAACTAGGACCCAACGAACAGCTCATCAGTTTTGATGTAGATAATATGTACCCAAACATCCCACGGCAGGAATCCCTGGATATCATCAAGTCAAAATTACAGGAGGATGATACTCTGACAGACAGAACATCTTTACCCATGCCCCAATCGTTCCTTCAACCATAATAATATTGAGTGTAGCGTAATTGTCCCAATTAATAGGTTATTGTGACAATAAATAGTTCTTCGTTGCTTCAATAAAGCCAGTGTTATATTCAATGTTTAATTTATGAATTTCAAAAATATGATTGTCGAATTAATGAAAGAGTTATTGTGCGAAAAATGTTGATGGTTGACACAAATAACGCTGTAGTTCCACCAAACAAATGTTTGTTGTTTCAATGAAGCTGCAATTGCGCTCTAACGGTTATTTTTTCGGATTATTAGCACATTTTAGTTTCACGTGTTATTGAGGAAAGACTTTATGGTTTATCGTTGTTTTACATCAAAGAAATTGTGTGTTCAATAAGTAGGTAAGTGAGAAATTTTACAACGAATATTTCTTCAAATGCTTTTTTTCTATTTGTTATAGGAATGTTATAGGGTCAGCAAAAGAGGAAAAATGTACAATAAATATTCTAATCTCATGTCTTCCTTAAAAATAGCTATGTCAGATAACTTACCGAGAAAAGAAACAAAGAAATGAAAATTTCCCGTAATCAGAAAAGTTTTTGGTGAGTGTTGGTGAACGTTATTTCCAATCCAATTTTAATTATATACTTGAATTTATTCAATTCTAGAAGCAGAAGAAGATGCAGACAGTTAAAGAATTAAAGTCCACTATGACGATTTCAGAAGAATGGCCATTTTACAAAAATCTTTCAGGTTACCGTTTTGTAGGTTTTACTAAACTGTTTTGTTATTTAGAAATTTTGACCTAATAATTTTTGCAGATCGACATGGACTTTCAAATAATATTCGAAAGAGACGGACTTTTGGTGAAATGGCCTCAATATCGTGACAAAGTCTTAGAATTTTTGACAATGGGATAAAATCTAAAGGATAAATTCCTTTTGGGCATTTTGAAAACTGTGAAGCTGTAAGTTTATCATTCGTAATGTTCAGGTGTTGAAAGCTAGCAACCCCATATCTATAATGAATCAACGATATAAATCTAAAATTTATTTCGAAATATAATATATATATATATATATATATATATATATATATATATATATATATATATATATATATATATATATATATATAATTATTTATTCGAATTGTTGTTGCCAGTGAACTATTTCTAATCTCTTTATAATTATTAGCAATAACAGGCTTGTTGAATCTTAAAAAACACGATTTTATTAAAAAATTCTGATAAAACTACAAATATCATGTCGAAACGACAACTTATTAATAAAAACGAGATTTTTAAGAGTCAACTAGCCTGTTATTGTTTAAATATATAACGATAGTATATATATATATATATATATATATATATATATATATATATATATATATATATATATATATATATATATATATATATATATATATATTTTATTTCGCATATTCAGTGAATTTATATTTTTCAGATAAAAAAGACGCAGCCCACCTCTACATGGATATTTTGTTCCCACGAATCAGATTTCGAAGAAGGATACTCTTAGCATAAAAGCCATCTAGTTCACCATAAGGGAAAATCTGTACAGGAGGTGGGCACTCACATTCAGTTCCTTAAAAATTTTGGCAAGCCTATACAACCTTTTATTTGCTGCATAGGAAACGATCCCCTTGATATATCTGAAATAACTGTATATTTCGATAATATCAGGTTTATGTTCACTAGTTTCTTACGTGCTGTAGATATATGTTGCAAAATAATATACTTATTTGACTTAGACTTTCCTTTAGAAGCTAAAATATTTAATAATTTCCTGAAATATTTTTTTCTATGATATCAAATGTGACATTGTTTCTCCAAAATATCATATTTTGAGAGAATAGATCATTGAATAAGATAATCAAGACTGATTGAAGTATTGTTAAGTTATTTTGTTTGCTTTTTGCTATGTTAGAATTAATGTATAATTTGAATGGATGTATAATATTTTCAAATCATGTACTAAGTATGAGATTCCATGAAAGCGATATTGTATTTTGTTATTTTTTGATATTCAATAGATTTGTACGGAAAAAGTGATTCTTTTTAATCCTGCATCCCTAAGTTGAAGAATGGAAATATATTGTTATGAGATGAAAGTTCAATACTTATATATAATAATGTATATATATATATATATATATATATATATATATATATATATATATATATATATATATATATACATAATTATTGTACCAACCATGACATTTAATTCTCTCAATTAATAAATTTTAATATCAATGATAACTGTTCTTTAGTACAAACAACAGAATTCATACTAACAAAAAAAGCGATTTATTGGTTCAATGAAATATTTTTATTGAACCTAAAATTGCATTAATTGTTTGAACGAATAGTATTTATTTAACAATGAAAGTATTAATTCGCTCAACAATCGAAAATTCATTACACCAAACAAATCGTTCATTGTTCCAATGTTCATCATTTTTGAACTGATGAACATGTATTAATTGTTTCAATTATTATATTATCATTCTGCAGATGTTTGGCTCAACAAATATAGTTTTGTTGGCTCAATGAATGCGTTAATTGGACCAAAATTAACGTACAAATTAATTGTTCCAATGAATTTTTTTATTGTTTTAGATACATTTTTTGGTTCAGTGTTCTTATAATAAAAGTGTAAATTGTTATTTTTAACCATTGTTTTAAAATATCTATCTTCTATGGAAATTCGAATTTAACGAATGTAACCTAGAAAAAAATGCGTGGGCAGCACTAAGGTTGTATTTTTCGCGCAAAGTGCATCTTGTCTAGATGTGATTCAAACGGAATAAATAATCGTATGAGAAACCACACATCAATCGCAAACCCAAATAGAAATTAGAGATTAATTTATCTTATCGAAAAAAAGTTTTAAAAAATCAGGAAGTGCATCGCTTACTGAAGAACCACGCTTTAATAGAAAAACCGTAATAAAAATTTGAAAATAATTCATTTTATTCACAAAAAATAGATAAATTCGCGAACTGAATCGCGTACTGATACTGAAGATGGTCGAGATGTGATTCAGACGGAATAGTCTCCGCGAAGTGCAGCAAGGTTCTAGAAAAGCGTTTAAATCCAAACAGGATCGTATTTCAACATGACCTCAATGTACGTACCAGATTTCAACCCTCTAACTCAATCTGCAGAAGCTGTGGAGATCAGCAAAAACATGAAATATCTACGTAAATATGGCGGTGTTGAAAAAATTCACTCAGATGCAGATAGTTTCGTTCTGCATCGAAAACAACCCTAGATCCCTCTGCTCATCATCTGTTTCGAGGGGAGTCGCTGGGTAGTTCAATATATAGGTGCCGGGAAGAATATATTCATGAAAACATAAAATCTACGTAAAAACGTCGGCTGTTAGATTTACCTTACTTCCGGTAGTGTCGTTTGCCCCGAACGTGCAACTTGCAAAACGTTACGATGCGTTACATGGGCGGGAGGGGGTTTCGAACAACGCGTTACGTAACATTGTTTTCTTATTGAAATAAAAAAAGGGAACTTAAATCACCCAAGTTGGGAACCCTTTTCGTTCATGTTTTACGAGGAATCCCTCGATTGTATTCTACGTCAGTTTTATTCTGTTCTCCCAAGTTGGCAACGCTATGCGTTTATGTTTTATGGGATACCTCGACTGTATTCGTCGTCATTTTTTTTTGTTCCCGTTGTCAGTTTTGGTTTAATGTTTTAAACACGTAATACACAGAAGCACAATGCTGTAGTCAGTGTTGTAGAAGTGAGTTCATACTGTAATGTTCTCAAAAGAGGGAGGTTTGCATCATCAGCTGTTTTTGCCCTATAAAAGGTCTCATGCTGACTTGTGTGCCAAAAACTGCCAACGAAATTTAAAAAACGGCTGAAGAAAAACTAAAAATGGTATAGCGCTCACGTCCGTGACTCGCAATATTTTTTGCAAGTAATTAAATGCGCTTACAAATCCTGCTGTTCCATCTTGAGGAGTGCATTGAAATCATTCTTTCCGAATAATACTTTCTTGCCGCCAACCTGCCGATGCAAAATCCTTTAGACCTCAAGCAAGCTCCCGGTACCTAGTCAGCTAAACAAAGGATCATGCAAGTGTTTACTACTTCTTGTGAGGTTGCCCGTTGATCTGTCACCTCCACAAGCAGATGCCGTACGATTTCTTTTGACCATCAGTAAAATTACTATATATATATATATATATATATATATATATATATATATATATATATATATATATATATATATATTATATATATATATATATATATATATATATATATATATATTTTATATATATATATATATATATATATATATATATATATATATATATATATATATATATATATATATATATATATATATATATATATATATATATATATATATATATATATATATATCATAAAAAGTCATGAAACGAAAAAATATCTTGGTCCTAGGTCCAACTTTGCTAATCGCACCGAGTTTAATAAGCAGGTTCCCAAAGTGAAAACCTGATAGTAAGCTAAAATCGAATAATGCATGAGAAAAATAATGGTGGATGAAGCTAAAAATGTATGTAAGGACAGGGCAAAGTTAGGAAAACGGCATAATTAAATGAAGATTAGTAATAAAAGTTTATTAGGACAAATTTGAGCCCATTTCAATATTTTACATCATGTATGATTATTTATTATATAACAATAAAATAAACAATATACGCATGTATTTTTCGAGTGAGAATAGGTACTCTTGTTTTGTTTATTATTAACGAAAACGCTTTTTAAACAATAACATAGGTATTTTAGCGACTTTCAGGTACTTTGCGCAATATATTTGTGACTTTTAGGTAAAAATGGTCACTTGGGTGTTACGTAACGTTTAGGGTGGGGGAGGGAGTTTTCATGAGAACGTTACGATGCGTTACATAGGGGGGAGGGAGTGTCAAAAATCTTCAAAAATTGCGTTACGTAATACTTGAACGCCCCCAAAAATACTACTAAAAATCATGAAATTCTGTGCTACCTAGTTAAAACAAAAACTAGAAATTCTAGAGAAGTGGGTCGCCAATCTACGCAAAGGGGAATCTCTTTTTCGCTGTAAACAACTGTAATTTTCACACTTTATAACATAAGTAATTAGCTGTCCTCTATAGTGGGGTCATTGTTTCGAGGTATATCTGGGCAATAGTGCATAATATAATGCATCTGTAGATTATGCAATGCTGAATTTGTCTGGCTGAGTGACGTGATATCAAGCGGGACCTCTAAAGCTACAGTTCCACCGGAGCAGGAACATTTTGTGTTGTTGATTGTTTCTCCTTGTTGCCAAAAGTGGAAACTTATGGCAACATACGTAAATTTCTTGTTTCTACTGAAGCAACTAAAATTGTCAATAGTTGCATATTGTTTAGTAGAAACAATCAACATTTGTTGCCGAAAAATAAAGAAATTTAAGAATCATTTAGGAACATTTACGGAAACACGCAACAGAAAAAAAAATGTTCCTTCGGTGGAATCGTAGCTTGAAGGGTGACAAGTAGAAACAGTCAACATTTGTTGCCGAAACATAAACAAATTTTGAGGAATATTTAGGAACATTTTGGAACATTTTCGGAACAAATCTTTTAAATACTAAGAAATATTTATTAAGAACTGAAAAGTGGTCTCTAATAAATGATTTGTTAAATATTAAAAAATATTTTTAACTACAAACAAATCCTTCTATCAGTGTATATATATATATATATATATATATATATATATATATATATATAAATATATTTATTTATTTATTTGTTTAATTTATGTTATATTGTTTAATATTTTTGTATTATATTAAATATATTAGATTGTTATGTATGTAATTAATTAATTAATTTGTTTGCAACATATTTTCAGTTGCTCCGAAATAACGCATACTGAATTCAAATGTCAGTTGCTCCAAAATAACGTGTACTGTTTACAATATGGAGGATAGCAGGGGTATCTCTACTTTCCTTATAGTTTACATACCGAGCATGCGCACTTTCTTCGATCCCATCAGACAACTGCAATGTTCGGTCCTTTATTATCACACGGTATACTTACCTCAACCCTATATCATCGTGTTCAGAATAAAACGGCGCTTATGCTGATATAAATTTTTTTCTATCATCCTATCTTGTGAAAGTAACTAGTATTGACATACCTGTTTATACCTGTCAACCGAGTAGTTCGTCCAGGTAAATAATAGTCAACCCTACGTCTTCATATTCTATATGTTTTATACTTTAAGTCCAGTATAAAATTTTACTTTTATCTTTATGTTGCAAAATTTTATGAAAAATCATTTTTTTAAAAATAATTAAAATTATTCTGTCCAGGATTTTTGTTGTCTACCTATTCTTAATATATTTTCTAATATACGAAATTTATTATAAAATAAGTTTGATTATCTTGTCAACCAGATGAATGTCGATTTAGATTCGGATCTTAGACTAATAGCAAATTCTGGCTCGGCACTCAACGTGTTAACTCTGCATTATGGAAGTGAATACAATATATAGACATATACTTATTGTACGATAAATCATCCATTCACGCTCCTCGAGTCTTACAGTCTTGTAAAGTCTTGTAAAGTATTGAATCTTCGGTGTATTATTGTTGTGGAGACTATTTTCGTCATCAATGTTGTTGACGACCTCCAGTAAAAATACATTGTTCCTCGAATATTAATAAACGAAATGCTTATTGTACAATATTTATTACCGTGATAAATTTTAAGACATTTGGTATTTGTCCAACTGAAATGGAAATGCCTTTCGGAAGTTCAGTAACGTTAATGTGATGTCTTGTTGTACGTCGATGATTTCTAAGCAATTTAAACTTAGAAGTTGAAAGAACCTCAAAAGTAATACTCTTCGACGTCTGTATACCGGGTGTTGAAAAAGTCCCGTTACGGCGGGTTATTTTCTGAGAGAAATTTTTTTCGGGAAATTGAAATATGGAACCCGGAAAGAAATTTCCCTGGGAATCGATTGGCGCTATCAGATTGGGGTCACGAGGTCCCCCTGGGGCCCTGCGAGACCCCACTTGAAATTTTTAAATAGGGTTATTTGATATTTGAATTCCTCGGGAAATTTTGAGTCCGGACTCAAAATTTCCCGAATATCCGAATATCAAATATAAAAGGGGGGTTGCTATTTAAAAATTTCCAACACCCGGTATATAAATCCTTCGATTTAAATGAAATAATTGACAGAAATTCTACGAAATGCATATTCAATTTATATAGAATTATTAATCTATGATATTGATAAATTTTCTATGTTGTGGAAATTCATTTTTATGAAAAAAATAAATAAAAACGCGTGAGTAGCAGAGCTCCTTCACCAAGGTAGTATTTTACGCTCGAAGTGCATCGCGTCGAGATGAGATTCGAACGGAATAAATTATGGCTGGGAGAACCATACTTCAATAGCAAACCGAAATAAAAATAATTCATTTTATTGTACAAGACGAAGTTAATACAATTAAATTATTAGCCACCAATAACGGTTACAATGTTAGTATTATCGATAAGCTCATTGGGAAAAAAAAACGAATAAAGAATCTGTTGCATTCAATATACCCCACGCAAACTATTAATGAAGAACAAAAATACTTCCCAATAAATTATGTGCCGAATTTGAGTAGCAAAATTTGTAACAGACTATCGAAAAATATCGTTCAAACAATTTGTACGAATTAAAGAAACTTGAAGTCATTCTTGATCAATAATAAAGAAAAATCTAACATCGGAGAAAACAGTGGTGTTTACAAAATATTTTGCGACGAATGTCCTGCTTTCTATATTGGAGAAACAGGAAGGAATATAAACATTCGTGTTGAAGAACATAAAAAGTCAATTTCACAAAATGAAAATACCACTGGCTTCTCCGAACATTGTATGATATTTAATCATTTCCTGGATTTCAACAAAACCCAATTGTTACATTCAGGTAACAAAGGAAAGCGCCTTGACCTTCTTAAAATTCTCGAAATAAGTTCCGCCCATAATAGTCTGTAAACGAACAAATTGATTTTCAGGTATCACCTTTGCTTTTGTCTGTTTTATAAAATAAGATGTAATACTCTCCTGTAGTCAGTCTTGATAATGAGTTCATAATTCGAAATTGTCGACTATTCGTTACTGCTAAATACAGCATCTAAATATTTTTATGTAGTGAAACATAAGCCAAGTGTGTTTTATTTTAAAAATTATACTTTATACTTTTATTTAGTGCTTGGTTAGTTTAAAACAAAGATTCAATTGTATTAATCATTTTATAGAATGATTTAAGAAATGTCACCATTTCCTTGAGTGTTTGGCTTTTCTGCTATATCCTCATACTGCTTTGCGTAATCCACTCACAATCAATTTTGCAGTTTCTTTCGCGAGTATATTAGACACATTCATTGCGCGAATCCGCTTCGAGAAGTCACATATGCACTAGAAATTCAGCTTGCTTCCAGGCTTTCAGCTATTGGATGTATTATTTATAACGGCCGACTTCGTTTCATTACCTCAGAATGACTGTGTATCTAGGTCAGGGTATGGTGCCATCGTTACTTTCGAGTTAACTCTCTGGTTGTATACATGATATAGGAATGTGTGGAGATAGTTTGGTAAATTCAACTTTCAAAGTACACGCCAATAATGATAAAAAAACTCTATCGCAGCGAGCTGCATCAGAAGAGCAGGTTTTCATAACGTATCCAGTTTGAAAAATCTATTCATAACTGAGTTTTAATTCTCGCACATCACTTGGTGAAACATCATAAAGAATAAAGTATAAACTTTAAAATAAAAACACTTGGCTTATGTTTCACAATATAATAGTTATTTTCCTAACAAGTGCGGAAAGAGATATTTTCCCGCACGAAACGCGCTTCGCGTCGTTCGGGTAACGGCAGTTGAGTGCGGGAATAGTATATTACATACCGAGCGGGGAAGTAATCTATTACAGCCGAACGGCAAGGTAGCATACCGAGGTGTGCTGCAGACGTGAGGCTGGAATGATTTTCCCCGAGGTTTGTATACTATTTTACTCACAATCGATCACATTAATAATCAAGTTCTGATAATAATTATTACTTTTATTAATTAGGAAACATAAAATGTTAGTTGATTTAACCATAGATTCGATCTGACATTTGGGTCAAAATTCACAATTTAATTTTTGACAATATTAACGAAAAATGTTTGACTGCGAATTAGAATCCACACCACCAGAATTTCTTTCAGGTTACTTTGATTATTGGCATTTCCGGAACTTGAAGGTGTGATGAACTTCTAAAAATGAAAATAAATGATTTGGAAATTATAGAAAATCGAATTACAATAACGATTAGTATAACCAAAACCTATTCCTGGCGTACATTTGTGATTACAAAACCGGAATGGATGAAAGTAGTGAAACAATACTGTGATATGCGCAACAACATGGACTGTGAAATGTTGTTCTTACAAATGAGGTTTGGCAAAGTTACACGACAGCCTTTTGGGCATAATTCTATCGGAAGTTTTCCCAAAAACCTTTTTAAAACTAGAAAATTATAATGGGTTCACAGGACATTGTTTCAGACGTACTTCAGCGACATTATTAGCAAGTACAGGTGGAGACATTCTACAGTTGAAGAGATTAGGGGGGTGGAAATTTAGTACCGTGGCTGAAGGTTACGTGGAGAATTCTTTGCATGGACAATCAAAAATAGCTAATATGTTGCCTCATGCTGAAAATCCTAGAACGTCGGCATCATAATCGAATTCTGAAACTCATAACTTTAAGCAACAAGGTCTTGCTTCAACGGTCAATAGTAATCATAATTCGAATGTAACTATCAATATTTATAATTCCAAATATTTTTTTTCTTTTTATATTAAATCAATATCGATTTCCATGCTAGTAGGTAAAATGACACAAGCTAGCCGGTAAAGTGACATTTGCTAGCCGGGAAAGTGAGATTTGCTAGCCGGGAAAGTATGAAGTATGTAATGAAGCGCTTCCCGACTGTTTTGAAGGTTAGAAAACCATCGATTACCGATCGATTGTGAGTAAAGACTCTTTCCGCACGAGTTAGGAACAATATTTTTTCTACAAGCGCTTATTTTAACGGAGATTTTAACACACCGATGAAATTCGATTTGATATATTCAAATAATTTCATACTAATGACATATTATGTTAATACACATATCGTTTCCATAGTAAAGTCGTCGGTGGCGTTCGGTGCATAGAGACATATCATTATTCAGTTTATTCTCTAATAAAAGCGTGCGAAAAAAATCCCCGCTATTCCATTACCGCACGCAAACGCGTGCGGAAATGGAATAGCAGGGGTTTTTCCCGCACTGTTTGGCAATGTGACTCTTTACGAATTGAAATGCGTGCGGGAAAAGGGTTGAAAGCGCACGCTTGTAGAAAAAAAATATTTAGTTACTGTATTTAGCAGTAATGAAAAGTCGACATGTTTCGAGTTATGAACTCATTATCAAGACTGACTACAGGAGAGTATTGCATCGTAATTTATAAAACAGACAAAAGCAAAGGTGATACCTGAAAATCAATTTGTTCGTTTACAAGGGGTATTTGACTATTATGGGCGGAACTTATTTCGAGAATTTCGAGAAGGTCAAGGCGTTTACCCTTGTTACCTGAATGTAACAATTTGGTTTTGTTGAAATCCAGGAAGTCTGTCCAATATAGAAAGCAGGACATTCGTCGCAAAATATTTTGTAAATACCACTGTTTGCTCTGATGTTAGATTTTTCTTTATTATTGACCAAGAATGACTTCAAGTCAATAATAAAGAAAAATTTAACATCGGAGAAAACAGTGGTATTTACAAAATATTTTGCGACGAATGTCCTGCTTTCTATATTGGACAGACAGGAAGGAATATAAATATTCGTGTTGAAGAAAATAAAAAGTCAATTTTACAAAACAAAAATACCACTGGCTTCTCTGAACATTGTATAAAATTCAATCACTTCCTGGATTTCAACAAAACCAAATTGTTACATTCAGGTAACAAGGGTAAACGCCTTGACATTCTCGAAATTCTCGAAATAAGTTCCGCCCATAATAGTCAATTACCCCTTGTAAAAGAACAAATTGATTTTCAGGTATCACCTTTGCTTTTGTCTGTTTTATAAATTACGATGCAATACTCTCCTGTAGTCAGTCTTGATAATGAGTTTATAACTCGAAACATGTCGACTTTTCATTACTGCTAAATACAGTAACTAAATATTTTTCATATTGTGAAACATAAGCCAAGTGTTTTTATTTTAAAGTTTATACTTAAATCTATTCATTATGATTTTTGTTCCAAAATCCAAAAAAAAATGCGTCTTCCAATGTGTCAACCCCCAACCAATTCGCACCAAAACCAATCCCGTCCAATATATCATACGAAACTACCTACTCACAAACTTTCAATACTATTGCTCCAAAATTACGCCCTTCATCATGTAAACAAGATTTATTTCTTTCCCCCAGGGGGTTAACCCACCAGCCAATTCGAACCAAACTCAATCCCATCAAAGATATCTTTCGAAAATACCGACTTACAAACTTTTAACCCTTTATCGTGTAAACAAGATTTATTTCTTCCCCCGGGGGGTCAACCCCTCAATCAATTCGAACCAAAATCAATACTGTTCAAGATATCATACGAAACTCCCTAGAAACAACTCTATGACTACAGAATTGCGCCTTCTGTCGTGTAACTAAGATTTATTTCCCCCCTAGGGGGTCAACCCCCCAACCAATCGAACCAAAACGAATCCCGTCCGAGATATCATATATCACTGAGGTCGTGTTTTTCTCGCGAAATGCATCGCGCCGAGATGCGATTCTAACGGATTTAATTATATTTTGGAAAATTACGCTCAAATAGAAAACCAAATTAAAAAGAAGGAAATAATTCATGTTAATAAAAAAAAACTCGCGAAGTGCGTCGTGGTTGAGGAAAAAAGTTGAAACCAACGAAGGAACGTACCTCAACATCCACCCAATTCACGTACCAAATTTCAACCATCTATTGTAATAAAAAAAATTATTTGTGTCAGCTCCGACTGGAGTTTACTTCAGTCGTGCATCAGCTTTTTTATATCTTTCAGAATTTTAGTAACTTCAATCACTCAATAATCTTGTTAACTGTGCACAAATATAAGTATCACTACATATAAATAAAAAAACACTATATATATATATATATATATATATATATATATATATATATATATACAGGGTTGCGATAAAGTATGGAACCAAGTAAATATCTTTCGAACCAAAAGTAGAATATTTATGAAATTTTGCAGCTAAGTCCAATGGCGCAGAATGCATCTGATTTATGATTTTTTGTTGATAATATACTTCCGGTTGTACCGGAAATAGACCTTAGGTCGCTTATTTTAAATGGGATACCCTATATATTATTACATTTTTGGATTCTACTTAAGATTCTAGGCAGATTCTATGCATCATGTCCTATACCTAAGTCTAAGCGTTTTTGACATATTTAGGTTTTTATGTCAAAAACGACGATTGCAAGCCCTAATATAATTATCAATTGTTCCTATAAGGAAGCCTTTTTTACTTACTTTGGGTTAGATTCCTTGTTGAAAAGGACCCACTTTAATTGATTTTGAATAATATTTGGATAACTAGTTATACTGGGTGTGCAAAAAATAAGATCTAAAATGAGATTGAGAAAACTGACAAAAATCAATTTTTTCAAATGGAAACCCCCCATTTTCTTTATTCTGTAGTATTAAGCATTTAAAAAGAACGTAACTTTGTATGAGGTTATCTTCACCTAAAATTTGAAGTTTTCGAAAAATTGCCAATTTAATATTTTTTTATTGCGATTTTGCATTCAATCGTTAAACAATTAGATCTAGGATAGCCACGATCGTATTTGAGATCGTACTCGTTTATTACTTACTACATATGCATACACACAACATCAATTTGTTTATCTGAACGTTTTTTTACGGTAATGTGAAAAACTCAAAAGAAGTTGAATTGATTTTTGTCAGTTTTCTCAATCTCATTTTAGATCTTATTTTTTGCACACCCTGTATGACTAGTTATCCAAATATTATAAAAAATCTAATAAAGTAGGTCATTTTGAACAAGGAATCTAACCCAAAGTAAGTAAAAAAGGCTTCCTTATAGGAACAACTGATAATTATATTAGGGCTTGCAATCGTCGTTTTTAACATAAAAACCTAAATATGTCAAAAACGCTTAGACTTAGGTATAGGACATAATGCATAAAATCTGCCTAGAATCTTAAGTAGAATCCAAAAATGTAATAATATATAAGGTATCCCATTTGAAATAAGCGACTTAGGGTCTATTTCCGGTACAACCGGAAGTATATTATCAACAAAAAATCATACATCAGATGCATTTTGCGCCATTGGACTTAGCTGCAAAATTTCATAAATATTCTCCTTTTCGTTCGAAAGATATTTACTTGGTTCCATACTTTATCGCAACCCTGTGTATATATATATATATATATATATATATATATATATATACAGGGCCGTAACCAGCACTGCTTTCTAGAGGGGGCTAAACAAATTCTTGAGGGGGCTTGTTTTTTACATAGTACTAAAATAAATATACGTGAAAAAAAGATAGGAATATACAGCTTTTTCTGTCTTTTCACCTAGAAGTGTATACTGGAAAACGAATATTATTTGAAAAACATTTTGGAAAAATAAAAAAATTTATTCTAATGAAAATAATAAATTAGAAATCTCTCCTAGAAAACTCTAAATAAATAAAACTAATAGAAATAAAAAATATCAAAAAAAATAAAGATGTACTTTCATCGTTAAATATAAACAAATAAATATATCTGTAGACGTTTATATCATAGAGCAACTTTTTGGAAGCAGATTATAGATTTGAAAAATGCAGCCTACAAATTCATGTTGAAGGTTACCGTCATCCAATTCATTCGTGGAGAGGATATTTTCATTGATTAATATTGTTAAATGTAAAATTCGAGATAAAATGATACTAAAAAAAAAAAACAAATTCAGTTGTGTCTATTAGATCTCACTTGTAAATAAGTGAGATTTGCTGTAAATAATTTGAGCCTTGCAAAGCTATGTATGCAAAATTTTATTCTGATATGTATCAGTAGCAGAACTAATCCACAACTTCAAGCACATACAAAGATTATGATGATGTAATGATGTCTTGTGAACAGTTTATATAAAAATAAAGATATTTGTAACAGAATAGTGGTTTTGATTGTAATAGTAATTTAATTAAAAAGCCCCGAAAGTACCAATTATTGTTTTACGGACGAGTAGGCAACATGTTGGGTGCACTATTTTTTCGTGTAATTCCGAAAAAAATCATGATTGCAATTTTGGGCGACAAATTCGCAGCAAAGCACGTATAAAATAACTCCTAGAATAAGTGAATTTTATATGAAAAATACTTGTTACCAATGTTTCCCCGTTAACATGTCGCAACCACGGTTGCGCTTTTGGGCGACAAATTAGCGTCTAAAGTGCAACACGGCTCTGAAAAATCTGGCAACCCTGATGGTAGCCGCACGTTTGTCGCTATTTCATTTTAGGATAAAAAACGTCAACATGTTTTGCGGGTTAAAAGATGCTACAAATAAATAATTTTAAATCAGTTTTACAATTAGGTAGATTTGTTTGTAACTAGGCTAGTTTTATGTTTCAACGCAGATATAAACATTTTTGGTTTGTAATAATTCTGGTATCTTTTCTAGAGGGGGCTTGGATAATTTCAGAGGGGGCTCAGCCCCTCTTGCGCCCCCCTGGATACGGCTCTGAATATATATATATATATATATATATATATATATATATATATATATACATATATATATTTATATATATATATATATATATATATATATATATATATATATATATATATATAATATATATATATATATATATATATATATTATATATACATATATATATATATATATATATATATATATATATATATATATATATATATATATATATATATATATATAATCTTTTGATAATTATTAGCAATAACAGGCTTGTTGAATCTCAAAAAACTGGATTTTATCAAAAAGTTGACGTTTCGCCACGACATTCGTGGCTTTATCAAAACTTTTGAAAAAATTGAAATTTCTTTGACATTTATTGATTTGAAAAAATTTGAATAGAAAAAGACTACTACGTCTCACTAAAAATTTTTTCCGGCTGTGGCCGTTCTTTGTTATTTATTACGTGCTATTCAGTCCAATATTAACATTCAAATCTGTTATTATTAGATGGTAAGGGAAACCACAGAAACCTTTACCCACGTAATGTTCGAAATAGTTTCAAATTTACAAGTAATGTCTTTTTAAAGACAACAATCAAATATTTCAAACCTATTTTGTACATTACGTGGGTGAAGGTTTCTGTGGTTCCCTTCCCATCTAATATCAACGGACCTGTCTGTTGATATTGGACTAAATAGCAAGTAATTAATAACTGAAGACGGCCACAGCCGCAATGAGAAATTTTTGAAAACAAGATAAATAGTACCCTATTCCTTGACTTTTCAAAATCAAAATAATTTGAACTTATTTCGAACATTACGTGGGTAAAGGTTTCTGTGGTTTCCCTTACCATCTAATAATAACAGATTTGAATGTTAATATTGGACTGAATAGCACGTAATAAATAACAAAGAACGGCCACAGCCGGAAAAAATTTTTAGTGAGACGTAGTAGTCTTTTTCTATTCAAATTTTTTCAAATCAATAAATGTCAAAGAAATTTCAATTTTTTCAAAAGTTTTGATAAAGCCACGAATGTCGTGGCGAAACGTCAACTTTTTAATAGAATCGAGTTTTTTGAAATTCAACAAGCCTGTTATTGCTAATAATTATCAAAAGATTAGAAATAATTCACAGGCAATAACAATTCGAATGAAATATATATATATATATATATATATATATATATATATATATATATATATATATATATATATATTTATATATATTTATATTTTTTTTGTTGATATTAATCGATAGGAATATAGAAATGAGAACATGTGAAAAAATCACAGGTTGAATCAAATATCTAATTGGAATTTAATCCGAAGAATATTTCGTAACACATGCTTCGGAATCCGAATCAGTCGAACATGAATAACGACCAATTCGGATACTAACGGACGTCGAAAGACTGCCGGAATCGGTAAAAGATTTCTAGAAACGGTAAACTGTCCCAGAGTCCCATTAATCTCGAATCTCGATAAGGTGCGTCCGTCAGAACTAGAAACGAAATCCGGCACTGCCGGAAGATATTTCCCAGATTACGTAAAATCGCTTTTCGTACGTTCCCACGCCTTCTCGGTTCGAGGATCGAGAAAAACAATTTGGAAATCGCGAATATCGGCAATTAAAAATCATATTCGCGAAATCGTCGTGCGTTTGGCGAGCGTTCAAGAGCGTTAAAAGGGAACATATGATACGTATCAATCATTTTGCGAGATGCCATTACGCAAACACTACGAGTGCAGTAAACGCGATTTCTTCCGATATTTTCCAAATCGAAGTGTCACGTATGATTTAGGAGTTTGGAACTGAATATATCTGGACTATATTTAAATGATATTTATGTTATAATCGGACACTGAATATCTTTTTATTAGGGAAAAGTCTGAAAATGTAATATCGAAAGCGTGGGTTGCTAGCCGTCTCTGACAGCTATCAATTTTAACCTTGGTATGAAAGTACATATATACGTTTTCAATAATAGAGCGAAAACATTTCAAGTCTTGAAGTTTTATGTCTTTTTATTTTTTTTTCGTATTTTCCCATAACATACATACTATCATACTATTGCAGTGTATGGAAGGAAAGCAGTCGGATGAGGAGGCAGATTTTTTAATCCGTTTTAGACCTCCTAGACCAAGATTTTCGAGAAATTTTTCAAGTCATATATAATATATATATATATATATATATATATATATATATATATATATATATATATATATATATATATAATCTCTTGATAATTATTAGCAATAACAGGCTTGTTGAATCTCAAAAAACCCGATTTTATTAAAAAGTTGACGTTTCGCCACGACATTCGTGGCTTTATCAAAACTTTTGAAAAAATTGAAATTTCTTTGACATTTATTGATTTGAAAAATTTCGAATAGAAAAAGACTACTATGTTTCACTAAAATTTTTCGGCTGTGGCCGTTCTTTGTTATTTATTACGTGCTATTCAGTCTAATATTAACATTGAAATCTGTTATTATTAGATGGTAAGGAAAACCACAGAAATCTTTACCCACGTAATGTTCGAAATAAGTTCAAATTATTTTGATTTTGAAAAGTCAAAGAATAGGGTACTATTTATCTTATTTTCAAAAATTTCTCATTGCGGCTGTGGCCGTCTTCAGTTATTAATTACTTTTTTTTTCCCATCCTTGCTTCATGTATTTTGTAGTACTGGTCCCGGAAGCCGAAGTAGAGGCAATGCTGTCAAAAGTTTCCCTAAATGTATTTTGCTTATTTTGCAAATGGCTTAAGAGAATATTTTCTAAATCTTCCGATGATTCTGGATCCACTACTACTGTATCTTCATAATGTCTTTTTATTTTATTTTTAATACAAGATAATGTTTGTTCTTTAATATCTTTTGGGAAAAAATGCATTTTAAACCTAGTGTCTAAGAATGTGGCAACATACAGATTTTCTCGTTGAAATAACATATCACCAAGTCGTCTCTCTAAACTTGTTAGAAGTTCGTTCTTTATTGAACCTACACTAGCAAAGTTTGGTCCCTCTTTGGATAAATATTCTGTTCAGGTTACGACTAATGGAATCACTTCAGAAATGCAACATTGTTCTTTACTTGCGGTTTTTGTTATTTCTTCAAATGGCCTTGAAATATTGAGGATGCTTTTTACCAATTTATGTTTGCCGATACGATATATCGGTATATCGGCACGTAAATATCGGTATCGGCCGATATATCGTATCGGCAAAAAAAAGTGATATCGTTATATCATAAATATATATATATATATATATATATATATATATATATATATATATATATATATATATATATATATATATATATATATATATATATATATATATATATATATATATATATATATATATATATATATATATATATATATATATATATATATATATATATATATATATATAAAAATATATATATAAATATATATATATATATATATATATATATATATATATATATATATATATATATATATATATATATATATATATATATATATATATATATATATATATATATATATATATATATATATATATATATATATATATATATATAATCTCTTGATAATTATTAGCAATAACAGGCTGGTTGAATCTTAAAAAACTCGATTTTATTAAAAAGTTGACGTTTCAGAGGTTTTTATTTGTTGTACTATTTTCATCTCCAAATTTTCAATCCAATGCTTTGCTACGCCGTTCTGATGAGGACCAAAGAGTCCGAAACACGTGTCAACGGCTGCTTCCATATAAACGTTCTATACCGATAATTCTGCTCTACTTTTTTAATATTTTCCTGCGACTAATTTCTTTGTTGTTAGATAAATAGTACCCTATTATTTTTATTTTCGAACATTACGTAGGTAAAGGTTTCTGTGGTTTCCCTTGCCATCTAATGATAACAATTTTGAATGTTGATATTAGACTGAATAGCACGTAATAAATAACAAAGAACATCCACATTCGGAAAAAAATTTTAGCGAGACAAAGCAGTCTTTGTCTTTTCAAATTTTTTCAAATCAATAAATGTCAAGGAGATTTCAATTTTTTCAAAAGTTTTGATAAACTACAAATGTCGTAGTGAAACGTCAACTTTCTAATAAAATCAAGTTTTTTAAGATTCAACCAGCCTGTTATTGCTAATAATTATCAAGAGATTAAAAAATAGATCACAGGCAACAACAATTCGAATAAATATATATATATATATATATATATATATATATATATATATATATATATATATATATATATATATATATATATAGATATTGGGATCTGACATGGAGACGGAGCTAAGGTGAAACGTCAAAACATGGCATCTCGAAACCAACTTTCAACACAAATTATATGAGAGATTTGAAAGTTTCTTGAGTTTTTCCTATAACAAGGTTAGTTTCGAGCGAAAGTTTGAAGCTTTATGAAAGTAAAAATTTACTCCAGTGAAAATGTAGGCTGGAAAGATCCAAATTCATAAAAAAAATGTGGGAAAAATGAAGAAAATTCGAGGCCTGGTATCGTGGTGTTTTTTGCTTATCTATTTTGATTTTATTTAATTTGAATTGTAAAATACCTAGTCTAAATCAACTGTATTTGTTTAAGTGATATGAAAATATTAATTCGAGCTTTTTCATGCAGGAAGTTTATACCTAATCGGCCAGATATGATGGGCAATTATCAATAAACATATTTCAAAATTTTTTATAGATGATTCTTTATCACACTCTGCAAATTAATTATTTCTGAAGAACTTTGGGCAAAGTATATTCGAAATTTCAGGAAAAACATTTATTTAGTAGTAGGTATACATGGATTCAATGAGAAATCATAATGTTTCATATAATCAAATGTGGTTTTCATAATAAAACACCATCAACCATAATGCAACTCAATATGTATTAATAATAATGAATATACAAGGAAATACTTTTTCATTCTGTGTGTATTCTTCTTACAACTAACTTCAATCTGATAAGCATCATATACATCAATTTTTTACTCCATCATTTCGCTTAATCTTCCATGAATTTGTCATCTTCTAAGATCGAAGAAGACATATTTATCGTACCACATATCACTGTAAAAATTTCTTCTAATAATGCCAATAAATTTCCAGGCAACACAGATCCAACAATTTTAAATGTTTCGGCTGCAGCATCTAGAATTTTCATTAATAAAGGGAACTAATCTAAGTTTCAATCATAGGGCTTAATTACGTGGAAGATTGTAAAATGCAAAGAACACACTGTCATTCTAGGAGTTGTGTGATTCTTGTTCAGATTGATTTTCCATACCTTCAATAAATCAATCTTTTCCTTTTCTCCAAAATGATTTTCTCACAATACAAAATATTTGTTTGGCTTCAGAAACCGATGAAAGCTAATACTGGCATATGTATATGCTTTAGAGTTACAATTTTTCACGTCACAACACTCTCTAGACTTGCTGATTCTACGTTTTGCAAAATTAACACTTTCCATTATATATTTAATATATATATATATATATATATATATATATATATATATATATATATATATATATATATATATATATATATATATATATATATATATATATATATATATATATATATATATATATATATATATATATATATATTTATTTATATATATATCCACCGAGGACATAGTCTATATATGGAAAATTATACATAGAACTTTTTTTTTTATATTTCCAATATAGGTTATTATCAACTTATTTTAAACCTTAACCATTCTCGATTTCATTGAATTTTTGGATTCAATGCAAGATACTTAGTAGGCAGATTTCGTGTATGATATTCTATGCTCAAGTCTAAGCGTTTTTGACATATTCAAGTTTTTATATCAAAATTAATAAATAAAATTTTGCCAGATTCTGAAATAATTAACAATTTTTTCTATAAGGAAGCCTTTGATATTTAATTTGGGTTGGATTTCCTGTTGAAAATATACTAATTTAATAGATTTTTCATTATATTTTATGAACTATGATCTAATAGCATAGGATGATAGATTTATTCACATAAAGAAAATGTTATAATCATATCTACATATAATTGAATGTTATTATGTAGAGAAGGCTCATAATTGGCAATAAGTCGATAGAACTAGTAGGAAAAAATTAATTTCATCACCAGTAAAACCAATTTTTTTATTTGTTATAAACAATTATACTACTTTGACTTACAAATCCCTAACCGAATGAAAAATTAAAATCTATTCAATTTCGATGTAGATATAAATTTGCATATCGTAACAAGGATTTTCAATGAAACATTGAAAACTTATATATTGAACACTATAAATCAGGCGGCAATTCTTATTCTAATTATTATTATTGCAGAGGGGTTGGACGCACGTCGTTCCCTTATTTATAACGGTAAATCGACTATTACTGTTTAGTTTAGACAGCTGTATTTTGAAATGTATAGGATAAGGGTTAAGTTCACCAACGACGCGTATCTTCAAATTTGAAACAAACGTTTCCAACTTGAAGCCTGACTTTATAATCCGGCCTTTTCTCACAGAATAAGTAAGCAGTCATTGTTCAGGTATCGCATAAATTCCATAGAGAAAATGCGAAGTTTGTTATTATTTGCATTTATTTTATGAATAACATCTAAGCTCTCGGAATCTGGGATTTTATTGGGACTAATTTTGTGAATGTGACTTGTTTGTGTAACAGAAAAGTATGGAGAAGTACGAGTTATTTAATTATTCCTTATGTAGAATATCTCAGTTTTAGTTTTATTTTCCCGGACTATAGCAAGCACTGTATCGAAAGTCAACAGTAAGGGTGGGAGTGGTTTTTAAATCCGTTTTGTACAACCTGTATTAAGTCTTTGAAGTTCATATATATATATATATATATATATATATATATATATATATATATATATATACATATATATATATATATATATATATAATATATATATATATATATATATATATATATATATATATATATATTATATATATATATATATATATATATATATATATATATATATATATATATATATATATATTATATAATATATATATAATATATATATATATATATATATATATATATATATATATATATATATATATTTATATAATATATATATATATATATAATATATATATATATATAATATATATATATATATATATATATATATATATATATATATATATATATATATATATATATATATATATATATATATATATATATATATATATATATATATATATATATATATATATATAACTGTAATTAAGTTCTTGCTATGTCAGACAGACTTTGGTATTCAGTGGTAATATCTTACCAAAACTTGATGAGAGTTTTAATTTTGTAAATCGGATTTTAACGTATTGTTGTATAGAAAGGTCAATGAGTGTTTCCTGCAACAATCAATTTTTGCTCTTTGAGACTTGAGTCATGGTTTTTGCCCGTAACCAATTCGAACCAAATCCATTCCCATTCAAGATATTTAACAAAACTACCTAGATACAAACTCTCAAACATATTGCTTCAAAATTGCGCCGTTTATCGTGTAAACAAGATTTATTTCTCCCCCAGGGGGGTCAACCCCCAACCAATTCGAACCAAAACCAATACCATCTAAGATATCATACGAAACTACCTATTGACAAACTTTCAACCCTGTTGCTTCGAAATTGCGCCCTTCATCGTGTAAACAACGCTAAAATACATACATACATACATACATATGAACATTATATATATATATATATATATATATATATATATATATATATATATATATATATAGATACAGTGGCGTAGATAGGGGGGGATCAAGGGGATCAATCCCCCCCATGGGCCTAAGAAAATTATAATAGAATTGAATTAAAGTCTTCGTATCTACGTATTTAAGTATAGGTACATGAAATTTATTAAGCACTAGGACCTCCTTGGGCATAATGTATGTACAATTTGAGTATTGTATAATTTCCGAGCTTCGAGAAGGCAAAATTATCAAAAGAAATTATAATAAATCAAGAAATTGAATCGTTTTTCTAATTCTGGGTAACTAGTAGTTTTGAGCATATTTCACGGTCTCTATGAGCAAAGCACGTGTTCAAAAAAGTTCAAATGTCTCTAATGGACTATTTTTATTTCGAAAGAAGAAGTCAACCAAAATCTCCTCTTTCTAAATTTTATACTACACTATTAAACAAAAATACTCGAGCTTTTGTTTAATACTGTAGTTTTATATATAAAGCTCGAGCAGTTTTGTTTAATGGTGTAGTATAAAATTTTGAAAGGGAAGCAGTGCGAGGAGGTTTCGGTTGACTTCTTAGTTCGTAAATAAAATTTCTCATTACATCCATTTGAGCTCTTTCGAACCTATTTTTTGGTTCTAGTAATCGATTAAACTTCTTGTTCACATTCGAGAAGCGTAACTTCTACTCATAGAAGATTTTCAATCAATATTTAATATTTCGAATATTTGTTAATGTAGAATATCAAAATATGAACTTCTTAAAAAATAGGACTAAATCTTGGATTTGGTTGTCAATTTATTTACTCCTTAATATTTTAAAAATAATAAAAATTGTCGAGTCAGTAAAAGTTTCGTGTGATGGTTTTCTGGACTTCTGCATCATGGATCTTGAAATAAGATTCACTAATCATGAGAATATATTAGAAGGATTTTCAGTACTTTTCAAGAATGATTTATACGAAATTGACAAAGCAGATGATAAATTCATCAAAACTGACGACTTTTATCAAAAATTTCTTACTGCCACACCTGCTGTTCTCGTTGAGTTGAAAGTGTGGAAAAAAATATTTAATTCATAGAGGCGATATTAGGCCTTAAAGTTCAATAAAAGAGCTAGATGATTGCCTAGAAATTTTTTTTCCGAATATCAATATAAGCTACGTTGCTGGTATCGACGTTTGAAAAGAACAAAAACGATTCAAAGGAGCACGATAAAAGAAGTGACTTTGCAATGACCCTTCTGACTATATGAAATTAATTGCAAATTAAAAACTCATGGTTATCTCATGTTTTGTTATTGAATGGTTTGGCTGCACTGGAAATTCATTATGACATTGGAATCATAGCTGACGAATTCATAATAGCCCAGTCAATAGAGGCCCGAAAACATGAAACCTAGAAAAATATTATAATTGATTTTGACGGATATCCTGAAGAGCCTACTATCAAGAATGAAGAGCTGAACTGAAGGGTATCAAGCTATCCATCTTGCGCTATCGCGTTCGAGAGAAACGCTATTTGTGTTACAGCAAAAGAGGACTTTTTGGGGAATAAGAATAGTGAAGAGAACTTGTTGCTTGCTCTGGTGTCAGAACTTTAAACTCATGGTCTGCGGGTAATAACAGAAGAAAAAGTTGCCGCTGTAGATATTGCAATGACAGCTATAAACCGAATTAACATTATTTCTATTGTTGTAGTTGTGGGCTCAGATACAGATCTAATAACATTGTCAATTGCGCTGGCTCCTGAACAGAAAAATATAAAGTTACGAAAAGAGAAAGGAGGTGCTATATCATCATGTCCAAACTCGCCGATTTCTTCCGAAGAATATAGATTAGATCCAGATCCAAGTTCAATAGAATAAAGACTTATATATTGTAAATAGCATACTACATACTTTTCATTATATTTCTATATTAAAAATTATGAACTATCTGTTATAAAAAAAAAATAATATTTTTACTATAGTTTAGTGCTGGGTGGATGCTCCGTGATGCTGTTAAAGCTGGCACCTTGTGGTTAACAGCTGCCGATTCTGCCATAATGAGACACGGCAGATCCATAGGTGGTGTATAATGGAACGTTAATCAAATAAAATGGTTAGGGAATTCCTTGCCCCCGAACCAAAATTGGCATAAGCAATAGATGACTTCATATTTCGTATATTTTAATACACTAACACGGATCAACGAATTAGTCAGCCGCCCGTAATCGCAGCTAAAAATTGCTGCATCCTCCCCTCTACTGTGCAAGCCCGCGCGGGAATAAGGGAACCTTCACACCAATAAATTTACAATTATATAATCTACCATTTTCATATAAGGTTTTTTCCTGTAATATGATATCCAAAAAGCCTATACGCAAAAATATAAAGAGTTAAAAAATTGTTTTTGTCGCGCATTCACATTCATTTATGAGAAAATTATTAGGTTCAACGTAAAAATGAAGAGGAATATTATTATAGCACATATTATAACAAACACAACGAAAAAACATTCAACTTGATTAGATTATTAGTATCGTAGATTTAGGGCTTTCCGCAGTTATTGACATTTTCATTATTTGAGAGGGGGTAGGGGGTAAAGCTCCAAGGGGATTTCAGGGAACTTTTGTGAAAATGATCCTCTGGTAGTGGTTCATCAATGGGAAAAAATTCAGCTTTTCGCTAATTTTTTTCCCATCAAAACTTTTATTGACTGGGCTATAAATAAATTGTCAATAAAACGGCGAAACCACGATTTTCTGCGCTTATTTTCCCAAAAAAGATTTCAAAGCTGTAAAATCCAATTCGATATAATTTTTTACTAATTTTCAATTAATTTTTTCCAATTCAATTTATTTCAACTTGACTATTTAATTTAATTTTCCTACTTATTTTGTAGGATGAAAGATTATTTATCAACAAAAATAGAACTTTAGTGGAAAAATTCATACTAAGTCATATCCCCCCCCCATCGCAAAAAGCTATCTACGCCACTGTATATATATATATATATATATATATATATATATATATATATATATATATATATATATATATATATATATATATATATATATATATATATATAGATATATGAAATAGAGATTTTGGTGCCAAGCATCATAAAAAGTCATGAAACGAAAAACTATCTTGGTCCTAGGTCCAACTTTGCTAATCGCCCCATTTAAATAAGCAGGTTTTCAAAGTGAAAACCCGCTTATTAAAATGAAATCATGCTAAAAACAAAGGAAGAATTTCTCATCAATTTCAATGAATTTACATAATATTTCCAATAGTATAACATTTTTAGTAGGTGTTCGGGTAGAGCAGAAAATGGTGAAATTTCATATCCACTGTGATGGCATGTTGAAAATGCCGGCACTAGTCCAATCTGAATCTTATACAGAAAGATCATCTACTCTGTAACATTTAACGATTGTAGAAAATGCAGTAAATATATTTTTAGTACCGCAAAATACTCTAGAAATTGATGAGGATAACTTCATTATGCCGGCTCTTCACGTTGGCCAACATAGTGGCGAACTTGATGGCCAATACGTATCGCCAACATGTAGAGCGGGTGTTTGTGATACATTGGTTTGTATTGGAATGATGGCCGACAAGTTGGCGCGAGATCCGTGTGGTGTCGGTTTTTTACAAAAGATCAAAGGGTTGTGGAAGAGTTTTGGCCGTTGTGTCCACACGTTGGTCACACTTTTAGTTTGCTACGAGCTTTCAGAGTGAGCAAATTATTTTTACCCCGAGGCGAAGCTAAGGGGTTATACTATCACGACAAAAAGTTAGTAGCTGGTCCGATTTTAAAAATTCCAACGGATATCGATAAAACACATATGATTTCATAAGAACAGTGTTTTCAAAAATTTTTCCCCACGAAGAATAAAAAAATTATAGCGTTTTTTAGATTTTTTTGTCCATAGAAGTGTGGTGCTATCTATAGATCTTAAACCTAAACCGATTTTTACAATAATGAAATAAAATGATAGCATTTAATGTATAGTTTTTTAATTTATATAACACATTCAAAAAATACTGACGTGGCGCCACCTAGAAATAAAAAAAATAGTAAAAATTATGAATTTCACTCAAAATTTTGATTATATCTCAAATAGGTACTATACATTTTCCGATATATTCATCATGAGGAAAAATGATCTGCGATAGACTTATTAGGCATTACGACATGCACATGCGCCGAGCGGTTTTATCATTCCTAGTGCTACGCAGTAGGGTGTCCGGATTTTTTAAATTTTATATTTACGCGTCGTAATTAGTGTTCACAAAATGTCAGTAGTAGCGGTATGCTGTGAATAAATAAACCGCAGCAGCCGTTAGCTTCCCAATATCCATTTTAATGAATTGATCCGAATATTGGCCAGTATCGAAGCAAACTGAACGACCTTCCAACAGTTCCAACGTGTGGATGCCACCACCAACTTTTGGCGAATATATTGGCCAACAAGTTCGCCACTATGTTGGCCAACGTGAAGAGCCGGCATTAGACCTATGTGTATTTCATAACTAGCAGTTTGCTTAAAACGTGAATATTTGAGTTCTCAAATCCATGAAGATTATCAAATGTTTGTCGCATCCGCAGTGATTTATCTCTTCTGGAATATTGAGATATTAAACGTGTTAGACGAAACTGCTGTTTCATTACGCTCTAATTGAACTAGAAGTAAATTGAAATACTTTCCGCAATATAATCAATTATCCAATTCGCAAATTCACCTGCACAATTTCGCTGAAGCTCTGCCAAAACGTGGATTACGTGGGATTGTCGCGAATTCAGGTTTCCCTAGATAGGCCAGTCATTTTAGATAATCAATTGACAATAATTCCAAAAGTTTTCAAACTTTAATGTAGTGTCGGGAAAGAGATAAATACACACTATGAAATTTTGCAACCTTTTCCGAAGTCCGGAACATTGTTAAAATTGCAATAACATTGAATTTTGCCTTATACTTTTGAAAAAAATTCCAAAAGTTCCTCAAACTTGGAGTAGTATTAAATATATTATTTCATATCACGTATCAAATTTGCAACCAATTTAAGGGTACGGAACATTTCTTTTATTCAAAATTAACGTTTTTCTTTGATAAACTTTGACCGGAACATGTTTATTTATAATTTTTTTAATTCGTTGTCATTTTTTCGGCCAAGATGGTCTCGAAATAATTACAAAAGTTTTGAAACTTGGTTGCAAATTCAGAAAATATCTATTCTGATGCATTTGCAACCTTGTACGTGGTCCGGAACTTTATGCTATTCGCAAAAATATGATTTTTGGTTTTTATATTTTTGCAAATTGCATAATGTTCCGGACCACGTACAAGGTTGCAAATTTGCAAATGCATCAGAATAGATGTTTTCTAAATTTGCAACCAAGTTTCAAACCTTTTGTAATTATTTCGAGACTATCTTGCTCGAAAAAATGACGAATTAAAAAAATTACAAATCAACATGTTCCGGTCAACGTAAAAGGTTGCAAATTTATACAATTTTTCGGTATATTTTTCAAATTTGCAGTACTTTTGTAATTTTTTTTTGTCAGTTTATCAAAGAAAAACGTTAATTTTGAATTAAAAAAATGTTCCGTACCCTTGAATTGGTTGCAAATTTGATACGTGATATGAAATAATATATTTAATACTACTCCAAGTTTGCAGAACTTTTGGAATTTTTTTCACAAGCATAAGGCAAAATTCAATATTATTGCAATTTTAACAATGTTCCGGACTTCGGAAAAGGTTGCAAAATGAGATTTGTTCCTTTCTCTATGTAGCATTCACTTGACCAAAGTTCAAAAACTTTTGGAATTATTGTTAAATTTTAGATTTTCAATGTCTACTAGACTGACTGGCCTAAGACTAGAATACGGTGTACCAAATTCGACGTTGATCCAGAATCACGGTTGCAGGCGCAATAACCAGCTCAGACAATATTCATTTACCGTGTGCTTTGGGGGAATTTCATATTTCACACTTAACTAAGTAATCAAATGATGGCGAGGGGGAAATATTGGCGTTTCCCGGGGGAACAACCCTTAACTATACGTCGAGTTTATCGTGAAGCGTCCCGTATATTTGTTGAATATGACTGGGAGTAGGTAGGGCGGTTGAAATATGTTGATACACACAATGCCGGTTCATCCTTTATTGTCTTTGGGTACGAGGGATGCCAAAAATGTATCCCTCTTAGTAATGAAAATAAACGCCTACGAATTAGGAGGTAAAATGTTTCAGCTCTATTTTTTTATCCGTATTATCATGGCGTGGGTGAAATTGATAGCTGTTACTGATGACGTCTATTAAGCTGGAAGAGCAAAGTCAGCAGAATCGTAAATCGATACATGGAAAATTAAAGGCTCAATAAAGGCTAATTAAATGCCGGGAGAAAAAATTTCAGGCTCTGCGAATTTTCGCGAAAATGACTGTTCTGCTGGCTTTAACTTAAGCCAGCAGAACACGAGCTACAGAGTGACTAAAACGATGAAATAGCAATTTAAATTGCCCAGACATTTAAGGCTCATTAAAGGCTCTGCGGATACACCAGATGCGAACTTCAGGCTAAAGCGCTTTTTTTGCGAAAATTCGAAAAGTCACCGCCCGTGAGCGCGGTCGACCGAGCATGCTGGAAAAACGTTCAATTCGGTGAAAATAAGTGTTCCGAATGTGAAGTCGTGGTGCCAACATTCCAGGCTACTTGAATGTTGGAAGTGGAAATTTTGGGCTCTGCGAATTTTCGCGAAAATAACTGTTCTGCTGGCGTTAACTTAAGCCAGCAGAACACGAGCTAAAAAGTGACTAAAACGATAAAAAATTGCAATTTAAATTGCCCAGACATTAAAGGCTTATTTGAGGCTCTGCTAATTCACCAGTTGCGAATTTCAGGCTCGAGCGCTTTTTTTGCGAAAATGCGAAAAGTCACCGCGCGTGAGCGCGGTCTGCCGAGCATGCTGGAAAAACGTTAAATCCGGTGAAAATAAGTGTTCTGATAGTGCAGTCGTGGTGCGAACATTTCAGGCCACTGATGTTCGAAGTGGATTTTGGCGGACATTCGATCACGAGCAATATTGTACCACGAAAATTCACATAATGAAGGATGAAAAATTTTATACGAGAAATTTCATCAGTTGAACATAATTATTAGTCCTTTTATATTTTAACTACATACGAACGATCTCTTTACAAAATGTTTGTAGATCTCAAATGTAATAATTTTGAAAAAAGCAGTATAACGACGGAATCAGACATTAAAAGCAATAAAAAAAATTCTTAATCGATAGATCTTGACCATGGTATTTTTAATGCGCGTATAGATAGATTGCTAACTTATGTCCAATATAAATTAAGAAAAAACAAGTCGCAATATCTAAATCATCAAATGAGTTCAATACACGTTGCTATTTCTATTTCTACAAAGGTATTTTGATAAAATAATAAAATGAATTTGTAACAAGCCATGTGATTTTACAGAACATTGCAAAAAGTGACTATCATCCATACATGTGGTGAACTGCAGTCAGTTCAATTATTTCTACTCAATCCAAGGTCATCATTCGCAGAGCCCAAAATTTCCACTTCCAACATTCAAGTAACCTGGAATGTTGGCACCACGACTGCACATTCGGAACACTTATTTTCACCGAATTGAACGTTTTTCCAGCATGCTCGGTCGACCGCGCTCACGGGCGGTGACTTTTCGCATTTTCGCAAAAAAGGCGCTTGAGCCTGAAGTTCGCATCTGGTGTATTCGCAGAGCCTTTAATGAGCCTTAAATGTCTGAGCAATTTAAATTGCTATTTCATCGTTTTAGTCACTCTGTAGCTCGTGTTCTGCTGGCTTAAGTTAAAGCCAGCAGAACAGTCATTTTCGCGAAAATTCGCAGAGCCTAAAATTTTTTCTCCGGGCATTTAATTAGCCTTTAATGAGCCTTTAATGTTCCATGTATCGATTTACGATTCTGCTGACTTTGCTCTTCCAGCTTAATAGACGTTTACTGATGATTGTTTTAGAAACTGTTGTTTTCTCTGAATTTTCACTAGGATTAATGCATTTTGTGCGCCAATTCTCTCAGTTGATTACTTTTTCATTAATATATTGAAAAACCTCACAATATTCGGTTGTATTGAAAAATTGTGGAATATATTTCTTATTCTTCAGTCAGTGGAGTGGCATTTGGTAAAATCTCTTCACTCTTAGTTACATTTTCCCAAAAAATGATAGACTATTGCGAGAGTAGTTTTTTAAACCATTTTAGAGCACCTGGGCCAAACTGTCAATATTTGGGCAAATTTCTCTAAACATTTCTATTTTTATTATATATGTATATATATTATTTATATATATATATATATATATATATATATATATATATATATATATATATATATATATATATATATATATATATATATATATATATACTAGCTGACCCGGCAAACGTTGTTCTGCCATATAAATTATTTTTATCTATCTATCTTTCTATCTATTCATCTATCTGCCGATGTATATCTACCTATCTAACTATCTATCTATATATCTATCTAGATAGTTATCTGTCTTTATATCTATCTATCTACATATCTATCTAACCCGGCAAACGTTGTTCTGCCATAAAAATTATTTTTATCTATCTGTCTTTCTATATATTCATCTATCTGCTAATGTATCTCTATCTATCTAGATAGTTATCTATCTTTCTATCTATCTATCTACATATCTTTTTATCTATCTATCTGACCTGGCAAACGTTGTTCTGCCATATAAATTATTTTTATCTATCTAAATATGGGTTGATCGTAGAGGGGTGAAAATTTAGGGTTGTATATATTTTTGAATGCTGTATCATAAAAAAATAGAACAGAAAATGTAGTCAGAAAAATAAAGAAAAAAATTAAGGGGCGGACTACCCTTAATTTTTAGGGGGATGAAAAATAGATTTTGTCGGATTCTCAGACCTAACCGATATGCACACAAAATTTCATGAGAATCGGTCGAGTCATTTCGAAGGAGTTTAACAAATAAAAAAAGGGTTGATCGAAGAAAAGTGAAAATTTAGGATTGTATGTATTTTTGTATGCTGTATCATTAAAAAATAAAAACAAAAAATTTTGTCTGAAAACTAGAAAAAAAAAATTAGGGGTGGACTACCCTTAACATTTAGGGGGATGAAAAATAGATGTTGGCCGATTCTCAGACCTACTCAATATGCTCACAAAATTTCATGAGAATCGTTCAAGCCGTTTCGGAGGAGTATGGGAACAAAAACTGTGACACGAGAATTTTATATATAATATATATATATATATATATATATATATATATATATATATATATATATATATATATATATATATATATATATATATATATATATATATATATATATACATATATATATATATATATATATATATATATATATATATATATAAATATATTTATTTATTTGCATTGTTGTTGCCTGTGAACTATTTCTAACTTCTTGATAATTATTAGCAATAACAGGCTTGGTGAATCTCAAAAAAACTCGATTTTATTAAAAAGTTTACGTTTCGCCACGACATTCGTGGCTTTTTCAAAAGTTTTGTTTGAAGGATTGAAAGTTTGTGAGTAGGTAGTTTCGTATGATATATTGGATGGAATTGGTTTTGGTACGAATTGGTTGGGGGGGTTGATCGCCCAAGAGAGGAAATAAATCTTGTTTACACGATAGAAGACTCAATTTTGGGACCATAGGGTTGAAACTTTGTATGTAGGTAGTTTCGTATGATATCTTGGATGGTATTTATTTCGATATAAATTGGTTGGGGGTTGACCCCTCGGAGGAGAAAATAAATATTGTTTACATGATAGAGAGCGCAATTTTGGTTTTTTTGGATTTGGAACAAAAATCATAATTGCATTAATAGATTTTTCAAACTGGATACGTTTTGAAAACCTGCTTTTCTAATGCAGCTCGCTGCGATAGAGTTTTTTTTCAATAAAATAAATTATTTTCTAATTTTCATTTCTGTTTGCTATGAAAGCGCGGTTTTTCAAACCATTAATTCCTTTCGAATAGCATCTCGACGCGATGCATTTCGCGCGAAAAATACGTCCTTGGTGATGAAGCTCTGTTGCTCACGCGTTCTCACGAAACTGTTGTAACTTGTAACGTGTGAGAATTACAATATTCAACCGAAATATTAATTGTAATCTGTCTCATAGCACGTTGACAATCGTTTCTTCAACAAATAATACACCATTATCAGTGTAAGTGTACAAAAGCGGGCCGAATTTTTTGTTACTTTAATTTATATAATCAAATATTAAAATTAAGGCAATAAGAACCAGAGAAATGAGTATTAAAATATTTCAAGTTTATATAGATATTGTTGGATTATCTGTACAAAAATTAATATTTAGTTGAAGGAAAGGTTTCAAGTGTTGACAGTATTATATATATATATATATATATATATATATATATATATATATATATATATATATATATATATATATATATATATATATATATATATATATATATATATATATATATATATATATATAGGGGAGAATGTGTATCTTAGACGATTTATGTAAATTCTTGTTATGCCCTCCAGACATTGTATATATTAGTCAACAAGTGCCTAAAGGCTGAAACACATTATTGAAACGCGACGCGACAAAACGTGTTGACACCTGATGTATAATGTGCACTTACCAACATGTGATGCCGCACAACACACAAGCAATTAATTGTTCTTCGTTAATTTTTTTCAAATTTCTGCCAATATTCATTGAATTATAGCGTATCAACGTATGAACGTACGCTTTATTTGAAAATTCCCGAGTGAAATCGGTTGTTACCTAGAAACATACAGCGCCCAACACGTCGACTAGATCAGGTAGCGTGTGCCTGTATCGCACGACGTCGGGAGTTCATAGTGTGATTCTGGTCATAGAAATTACTGGGATTTGATTTTATTCAACACGCGTCGCGTTTTGTCGGGTTGTATCACGTTTCAATAATGTGTTTCCGCCTTAATGCGCACGTATAATAATCGATATATGAAAAATACCTAGGTTGCCTTAAATGAAGTCTGTAACACATCTGCTAACTGTAAAGATGTTGCTCTCAAATTAGATTTCCAGAACGAAATAATAAAGACATATTATTTTAATTCAGAAGTGTAATAGTGTGTTTAATTTCACGATCCCATAACCCAAACTTCCAACAGATATGGAGCATATATTCAATAACAACACAAGCAATTATTGCTTTATAGTGGTCTAGTGTCAAGTCTAGTGATCGCTGATCGCTGGTCGAATCTCCTTTTTTGGTTGGTACCAATTGTTCGTATCAGAGCGTGTATATATTTTTTTTTTTTTTTAAAGAGGAGGGACGTGTGCCCTCTCACACGCCCGTCCTCTGTACAATTTGGCTTCGTCAACACTGGACATTTAGCCATCAAATACTAAATGAGGGGAATCACTAAAATCTCAGAACGCATACAAACACCCATGAACACGGTGGGAATCGAACCCAACTCCATCAACGAAGACGGCATAGCGTTACCTATACCGCTCAGCCACGCAGCCTCCGAGAGCATGTATAAAACCTTTCAGTAAAGTAGCTACATCATGACATCATGTAGAAACGAAATGCCGATACAGCAATTTTGTTCGTTATCATACTGGAATAGAAAGGAATATGATTGTTATTTCCATCATTGTTTATTAAAAGTCTGGTAAATATTTCTTTGTCGTTTCATTCCACGTCCAAATTTAGCTTCATACCACACCGTTTGAACACAATGCACAGGAAATCGCGGTGCCGGCTCATAAACAGGTAATGGATGTCGTTTCACGCCTCCTGTTCCTGTATTTTTCACCGGGGCGAGGCAGCGTAATTGAAAGAGAAATGGGTTTTCTGGGAATATGTTACGACCACATGCTTAGGGAAGTTATTCGATTGTGCATGTCTTCACTTCGAACGATCTTTAAGTTGTATGTCTGAGTTATGAGGATACTGAGTTTCAACTGTAATACGATGATTGAGAACGATCTGTGTTGAATATTATTTAACATAAACGTTTGAAATTTCTAGCTGGTTTTAAAAACCTGCTTATTACAATGGGTGCGATTAGCAGATTTGCACCTGGGACCAAAATAGTTTCTCGTTTCATGACTTTTTATGATGGTTGGCACCAAAAACTCAATTTCATATATTCATATATATATATATATATATATATATATATATATATATATATATATATATATATATATATATATAATTGACCAGAATACCTCCGTATTATGATAATATGATAAGGGTTCGGAATAACTGTCTTAAGACTTACCAAATAGTTGAGGTTAATAAGTAAGTAACATGGCAAGGAACAGAATCATAGTTATAACTGTTTAAAAACTTGTCAAACATTTACGAAATTTGTAAAACATGGAACACAAAATGAGTGGACAACACCACGACAATAATTTTTACTTTAACAGCAAGAATCAACAATTTTTCTCACTCACAATTTTCTTCTACCAAGTATCAGCCAACATTAAAAAGTTTGGTTAGAGTTCGCAGTCAAATTTTAGGATACTTTTTCTTTTTTTAAAATTTTATGTTCAGTCTACTAATCTAAATTAGCCGACACCTGACGTTGGTTGATCTTATTGTGACATATCAAATATGAATAAATACTGCTTATATTTTTAATGTCAGACCGTGAATTCATCGTTAAGGGGTTACTTTTTATATGTTGTATTTCTAAGAATGTTCTCTTACTCAGATTCCTCTCAGATGAGTGGAAATTTTTCAAGCTTTCGGAAATGTTTTTTCCTTCTTCAGGACATTAACTTAAGATTTGGAAAAGAAGTTGAAAAACGTCAAAAAACAAATAACAAACAATCTCCCCTAGTCAACTTTACAAACGTTGAGGTAACGTTAAACAATTAATTTAATTGGTTTAATTCTCTTCCATCTTATCATAGAGCACGTGTGTACTATTTTTCAAAAAAATTTCTAAATTTAAATTATATTTTGTAGTGTGTAATGGTGATAACTACCTCAACGTTTGTAAAATTGACTAGGAGAGATTGTTTGTTATTTGTTTTTTGATGTTTTTAGACTTCTTTCACAAATCTCAAGTTAATGTCCTGAAGAAGGAAATAATCATTTCCGAAAGCTTGACAAAATAGCAAATAGTTTTCTTCAAATTAAGCCCAGTTGTTTGACTGAATCCTCGTTATCACAACTTATATTATACATACATACATATATATATATATATATATATATATATATATATATATATATATATATATATATATATATATATATATATAAAGGGTGATTCATTTAGAGGTACTTTTTGTGGTGGGGATTTAATTGCAGATTGCGCATGCCTCGTGTCAACTGAAGTAACATTATTGTTCAGTAGTGTTTGACAATTCATAATGGAAAGACTTAGCCCAACACAGCGTCTACAAATTGTTCAACTGTTTTACGAAAATGGGCGTTCTACGAGGAATGTGTTTCGGGCGCTTAGAGCATCTTATGGTCCACATAATCGGCCTACCGAACGCACAATTCGCTCTACTATCAATAAGTTTGAGACCCAATTTTCATTACTGAATAATACTCGACCTAATAGACCTCATCCAGCACGTAGTGGAGCAAATATAGGGGCGGTAGCGGAGAGTGTACACGAAGACCGTGAATTGTCAATTCGTCGCCGTTCTCAACAACTTGGCCTGTCATATTCAACAACTTGGCGTATTTTACGTAAGGATCTTTCTTTAAAAGCTTACAAAATTCAATTAGTGCAAGAACTGAAGCCGGCTGACCTTCCGAATCGTTTCCGTTTTAGTCGCTGGGCTCTTGACAAGCTTGCAGAAGATCCACTGTTTTCGACAAAAATATTGTTCACCGATGAGGCCCATTTTTGGCTTAATGGGTTCGTGAATAAACAAAATGCCCGTATTTGGGGTGATGAACAACCCGAAGAGGTTCAAGAGCTACCATTAAACCCAGAAAAAACAACTGTTTGGTGTGGTTTATGGGGTGGAATAATCGGTCCATATTTCTTCAAAACAGAGGCCGGCCGGAACATTACTGTGAATGGTGACCGTTATCGCGCCATGATAACAGACTATTTGATACCAGAAATTGAAGCCCGTGGTCTCGACGAAATTTGGTTCCAACAAGATGGCGCCACTTGCCATACAGCCCGTGAAACCATGGCTTTACTGCGAGAGCGATTCGGCGAACAGCTCATTTCACGCTTTGGACCAGTGAATTGGCCGGCTAGATCATGTGACATCACACCTCTTGACTTTTTCCTTTGGGGCTATGTGAAGTCCAAAGTCTACGTGGATAAGCCGGCTACGATTGAGGCATTGGAGGCCAATATTACTCGAGTCATTGGCCAAATACCACTCGAAATACTCATACGCGTCATTGAAAATTGGAATTACAGAATGGACGTTGTTAACCGTAGTCGCGGACAACATTTGAAAGAAATTATCTTTAAAAACTAATTGTAAAGAATGGTTCTTTTGTTTGATAATAAAGATTATAAAATAAAATTGTTTTTATTCATTTTTTGTTATTAAAAAAAAATACCTCTAAATGAATCACCCATATATATATATAAAAAGATAATCAATACGTTGTTAAATTCATTGAAAAAATGGTTTTGCCTAGAGTGAGATACGTCTCGGTTTCCGACAGATGACGCTATGATTTGTTCGCATGTCATTGCGCTCTTCCTAGAAACTATGGGGTGGTTATGTGAATTCGAGGACGTGGCTCACTCGGTCGATGGACGGGACAATACTGATCTCTCGTTACAGGGTGAAACATACTGTCTAGTGTATCCATCGTATGTGGTGCCGTCGTCGAATCTCCTAACATTCTCTCTTGAAGAATGAATGGAAATTCCATGTCATCAGATCTTATAAAACTAGCTCCGTGGGAAAGTTGATATGATTAATTATTATCAATTTTTCAAATGAATTTGCCAACGTATTTATTATCTTAATCGTACACCCTGCGTCTGTTTAGCGCAAATGAGTTTTCATTTTCATATATTTTGATTTCATCGATTTCATAATGCACTTTTAACTAACAAATTCGCTTTGAACTTCATGCAAGTAGATTTCCATTTCGAATGTACAAAAATACGAGATAATTATTATAGTACATATTATATTCAATTAAGTTAAATGATTTAGTTTCAATAATTTAATTTATTTCATCTGAAGTAACTTCATTAGTCACCATCATTTTACATTCAAAATGTACCTCATTGAAATGTGTAATTAATGGTGATAACAATTTTGTTCATGACGTGTTAACCGTTTTGCCCATTATTTCTATTATAATTATCTTTAATGATTTTCATCACATCCTATATAGGTAACTACTTGATGTTGTGAAATATTTGATGATATATATTTTACTTTAGCTCTGCAATTATTAGTGGCAACGCTACCGGAAATTTCCAATTGAAATATATTGAATACAAGTAATGTTGGCGGTGCACACGAATTGCGGTCGATTTTGCGAGAGTGACTGAATTGCGGTCAAAATTTTTGTGCCTACCTGAGGAGTCCTAATCTCCAACCGAACTGCGGTTAGAAACTTATTTAGGGGCAAGAGGGTAAATTGAAAGTAAAAATGTAAATTCTAATATTTATAAAGATATATATATATATATATATATATATATATATATATATATATATATATATATATATATATATATATAAAATTAAGTGAACTAGGACATTTATTTGAAACTAATCAAACAAACCTCCTAGCGGAGCTGGTTATAAGAGTTCACGAAGCATCGAAATATCAACATCTACCCCAGACGGTAATTGTTCGAAATGTTAATTTGTTTATCACAATCGATGGAAATTGATAGACAGACTGTTTCGCCCTTATTGGGGCTCATCAGTATCATCCATCCACCAAAAGTGATAACCAAACCAACATTTCAAACGGTCATACATATTTCTTCTAGTAACTCCATGACATATAAATATGACACAGCGCCATCCGTTTAACACGAATAATTCTTACTTATATTCATTTGCCATTGCGATAAAATTCGGGGCGATTGCTGCCTGCGGTGTGTAATGTTGAATCACATCGAAATTGATGTGTCAGCTTTACTCTTGCTTAGCGAATATGGTAGCCACCTTCGGGTGTCCGGACGTACTAGTTCTCGTTGCCGAAATGTTTTCTTCTGTTCTGAAAGATGTGGTTCAATTGTTTCCGACTGGTTGCGCTGTGTCATATTTATATGTCATGGAGTTACTAGAAGAAATATGTATGACCGTTTGAAATGTTGGTTTGGTTATCACTCTTGGTGGATGGATGATACTGATGAGCCCCGATAAGGGCGAAACAGTCTGTCTATCAATTTCCATCGATTGTGATAAACAAATTAACATTTCCAACAATTACCGTCTGGGGTAGATGTTGATATTTCGATGCTTCGTGAACTCTTATAACCAGCTCCGCTAGGAGGTTTGTTTGATTAGTTTCAAACAAATGTCCTAGTTCACTTAATTTTATAACCACGGGCGTGTTTTCCGTTTAACACGAATAATTCTTACTTATATATATATATATATATATATATATATATATATATATATATATATATATATATATATAGTATATAATATATATATATATATATATATAAGTATATATATATATATATATATATATATATATTATTATTATTATTATTATTATTATTATATAAAAATTATGCAATACTACAGACGTACATTTTCATGCATATATATCATAAAACTACTTCACTTAACTTATAACTAACACATTTTACAAAATTATACCTACTAATATCTTTTTTTATTGTACTGGCATATTTTGTTGTTAATAAACTATTGTTTTGCCCGTTCGGTCAACATATATTGGAATTCCATACTGTCTCTATAAATTTAAGAGACAAACTAAAATGTTTTGGTGATGACTTTGAATTTATACGTCACCCCTTCCCTTTGAGACAGATTATCATTTTCCTTTTCTTTGAATTTTTGTCAACAACATCGTTAGGCCAATTATTACCATATTTCTGGTTAACAACGCCGAATACATGATATGTATAGAGATTTAAGATAAAAAGATTAACCATCCAAGACCCCCCGGGACGTAGGGCTTGACCGCAATTCAGTCGTCGAAAAAAACCACCTAAGTACCCTTCTACCTGCTTCAAATTTTGACCGCAATTCGTGTGTCTCCAATTTATTGACGTGGATTTTACACATCATTTTGAATTATGGGAAGAGATACCTGAAACTATTTACGGCGGCATTTTTCTAGAAAATTTGGTGGAGGAAAATCTAATTGGAAAATATGTTGTTGAGGTTTATTTTTGTGTTTTTGACTATGAAAACTTATCCCTCTGATGAACATTTTTGTTGCAAAAATAGTCCATACAAACCTTGATACGAACCCTATGAGAAATAACCTCAATTATAAAGGTGCGTTTCCACAGAAATTGTTGGCAACTTCAGTTTTTCCAACTGTTTGCAACTCGCCAAAAAAACGCCAACTTTTGTTTCCATTGTGTCTACACCGAGTTGAAAACAATTTGAGAAACATTTTAGTTGACAACAAGCAGTCTGCACCATCGGGAATATTTGCGACCGACGATGATATTATGCAATGCCCCAATTGCCCCAGTATTTATTATTTTGTGCAAAGAAAGCGCGAGCATATATATTGGGTACAGCCAGGTTTCGAAGGAAGAAAAGTACATGGAGGAATTGAAGTATTAAATACTGTGAGAAGCCATGAGTAGACCTATTGTCATGCTGTCAAATTTTTTATTTTCCTTTGTATTTCAAATTCGTGTAGCCCCATTGCATCTCTGATACCTGTCCATGAATCCTTTTTCATATTTAACATAACGTGAACAAGGAAAATTCTTCAATAATTTAAAAATTATCAAACTTTCCATGGGAGCTGGTTGTACGTATTCCGCAACGCAAAATCTGCATTCATTTTTATATTTTTATTTTTATAATTTTCATCAGTTGAGTCCCATAGTACACTTTGTTAGTGATATAAATCAATTACCGTATCGGATTGGTTCGTCCACGCGAGAGACATATTTCTGTTTCCGTCAAATGTTCCCAACTGAAAGCGTACCTACCCATAGAGCTAGGGTTGCCAAGTCGCCAAACCTAATAGCCGGACAGACCAGTCTGTTTGACCGGACATTTGATTAAAAAGACCGGACACTCTACATTATCGAAGATTTTGTGTCTTCGTATTAATAGGTACGATGAAAAAATTGTATATAAAATCAAGCTTTTCTATTTATTACCATCAATCTTGTTAAATTCTTATGAAATATATTAATATTTCATAAGAATTTAAGGATAAGAATTAATTCGATTTTATCAAAAATCGAATGCCAAAAAAAGTAGTAGTAGTTCTTCATTATTAATCAGTCAAATAAAGTCATCAGTCAAAATTACTTTCTAGATGAACATCTTTCACCATTTTTAAACTCTTCTTAAATTCTAATGAGAGGAAATTGCTCAGATAAGTCTTTTTTACCTGCTATTACTTTTCGAAGCAAAACAAAATAAAAAAACAATCTGAACAAAATATAACTTCTTTTCTTGAAATTAAACAAAAAAAGTAACTATTCATATTTTTGGTGGGCAGAAACTTGCTTTAAAAGCTCAGGTTCTTTCAGAATACTGTCGTAAAAATCGTTACACGTTAAATGTTTTAAATTAAATTCTTCAGCCAACATTTTAGCTACAGTGTCAACATGCAATCTGTTGCGTTATTTTGACCATTGCTGACCTATCACACTCTTTCAACGTTTACGTTATGTCCTGGGATCGCAAAGTATTGCTGACAAATAGTTAGGAATTCTGAAAAGCAATCTTGACTACTCATCAATTTAAAATAGAGTACCTACCCATTTGTTGTGTGCTAGCAGCTTCTTGAAATCAACGTTCTCTTTGTTATTGTTCAGAGAACTTTCAAGGTTTTGCAGTTGGTCAAAACATTTGCTATCATTAACTTTAGCGTTGTTTTGTGATAGGATACTTGTAGTATCAGAAACTTGATTCCATTCTGGAACATCTTTTAAAGTCATCCATGTGAAATGTTTTGTGTCTTTGTATAAGTTTTCAGTCCAAGATCGTGAATATTGTACTGCAATAATATTCATTCAGTCAATCATTCAGTCAATGAATAGAATGTAGTGATAACAAATACACGAATCATGAAATGAAAAAATTTAATATATCAAAATAAAAAGATTCAGTTACAGTAAGTAAACCTCCCATATTAAATAATGCTAAATAACACTTAGAATAGCGCCCAAAATAACACCACAGTAATAATTCTCCGTTAAAATTAAGGGGTAACGATGATTTTTAACACGAGGGAAGAATTTATTAATTTAAAACTGCAATAATCTGTTGCAGAATGTTAAATCTTCGAGGTAGTCTTACAATTTATATGGTTCCCAGTATGGTTCTAATCGCACTAATAGGCAGAACTCCAACTGTTCGTATTGTTTGAAATTTCTAGTCAATTGAATGTTGTTTGGTAGTTTGTTGAAAATTGCTATTGATTAGTAATATGAACTCTTCTCATAAATTCTGAGTCTATGTTTAGTTGAAATTTCGGGTATGAGTTGTTATCAAGTTGTTGAATAATCATTTGTTTTTGAAAGTAGACATTAATATTTCAAATATGTATAGGCCTGTAATCGTTAAGATGTTATTTTCTCTGAAAAGTCTTTTTTTATTGCAGTGTATCGAAGGAAAGCAGTCAGGTGCGGTAGTAGTTTTTCCATCCGGTTTAGGCCTCCTAGACCACGATTTTCGAAAAAATTTTCATGTCTGATCAGCGGCTCTCATCGAGTCGAATGAGCTGAAATTTGGTACCTTCTCCGCCATTTTTACATAATTTCTTGATTTTTCATGGTCAGGGCCGGCCTAAGGGTTGTGCGAAGTATGCAGCCGCACACCCAAGCCTTTTGGAGGGGCATTAAATTGACCAATTTTTGTATAAAAAAAATAATAAATTTGTAAAATTTTTAGAAACTGATTTAAATATTGGGCAGAAATATCTAAACTATACTCGCCGGCATATCATTGGAAGCTTGGACACTAAACAGCTGTACACTCCCCTCTACACCCCTCGCCCAGCGTCGTTGTCAGTTTGTAGATTGAAAAATGAATTCACACAGCTAAAAATCCCAAGCTTCCAATGATTTGCCGCCGACTATAGAAGGAATTTTGCCTTAAAACTATTACAGTTAAAATTCAATGTAAAACCGAAGATCTACCCGGCTACCCCAATAAGTTCTGAAATACAGTAAGTCTGATGCCCTTGACCAAGGTCCAAGGTCAGTAGAACAGTCGTCTCGTGGCGGGACGCGGAAAGTGTTGTGACTCTTCCTGCCCCCCTCCCCCAGCTTTGCTTTTCTAACCAATTGGCGTCTGAAATTAAGATCGTAGCGCCGGAACGGCTAATATCGGTACTAGAGCATGGGCCATTAACGGATTGTTTACATTGTTTGTAATGGTTTTTTTGGTTCATTTCATTTTGAGTTTTCGAACGTTTAGCTTCGTAATTTGTGTTTTTTGAACTTCGTATTTTCCAGTGGTTTGAAGACAATATTATCTCTGTTAAACAGTAGATAACCTACCTACATCAAGTTGAAATTTAGTATAATGGACAAAACTAAGTACTTACCAGTGAAACTGAAAGAAACAACATGAAATAAAAGGAGAATTAACATGAATACTCTGCTTGAAAGGTTTGAACGTAATGAGTTATTATATTTTTTGAATTTTCCTGACGTATAACAGCTCTAAAAGTAAGGTGGACTTCTGAGAGTCTGGTTTTTTTATAGAATCTCTGTTTTTACTGGTTATATAATTGAATATTTTAGTTTTCACCTAGCTATAGAGTCAAGTTTTATTTCATATTCTTGATGTTATGATAAACTGTTATTTTGGTTGTGCAAATAAACATTATTTATTATTATTATTTTAATAGTATCTCTGGTTGTTACATGAAAGAAAATACAATTATCTAGAATCTCTGGATGATGGCCCAGGTTCAGATTCCGATAAAAGTGGAAGATTTTTTGTTGGACTAGTATTGGACAAAAACCCTAAGTTTTCGGTTAGCTGGAAATTTGCACATTATCAGTTGGTATAATTCAATATGGAAAAATCCACAAACTTACTGCGGGGAAAATAATTATTCTCAGTAAACTGTAAAGAACAACTCTCTTATGTTCACAAGAACAATGAAGAGTTAAGCTTTCATTAGTTTATTTGGCATAATACCTAGTGGTTATAGTACAAGAAAGATTACTGAACATATCAAGTCAATCAATAATGAATCAAATTGCCATACATAAATTTAATGTTGTACAAGGTGCAAAAGTGCACAAAATCTGTGTTTTTGGACCTTACATTTCAAAAAATTCCATACCCCCCAGACCCCTCGGCAGGGGCATAAAATTTGAGTCTAGCACACTTGCAATTTTCGGCTTAGGCCGGCCCTGTTCATGGTTTTTGAAAATTTGCCAAACTCCACAGTTTCTGCAAATTGAGTTAGAAGGTTCAAACTTGGTACGTAGATTGAGTTAATGTTGAGGAAGTGCCTTCGGGTAGTTTCAACCATTTTCCTCAATCTCGTTCGTTCCTTCGTTAGTTTTAACTTTTTTCCTCAAGCACGATGCACTTCGCGATTTTTTCCGTTGGAATCGCATCTCGTCGCGATGCATTTCACGCGAAAAATATGACTTTTGTGATGGAGCCCTGCTGTTCACGAGTTAATTCACACCTTACATGATTCTAAAAGCTTGCTTTCGTTTTATGAATGAATCGCTCATAACAGAGCTGTTGCCCCAGAAAATGATTCCAAATCTCAAAAGAGAATGAAAATTTGCTTGGTAAACAACATAATTAAAGGGTAGTGAAATGTATTATGTAATGAGATTTGAATTCGAAATGTTTTCTTTAAAAATAAGGTGTATATCAAGTGTTGGGATAATCTCCAAATGATGAATAACATTAGATCGAAGTATTAATTTGCACTGTTGATTTTCTCTTCATTACGCTAATGCAAAAAGGGACACATCGTGTCAATGAGACCCACATTGTTTTATGTATTTTTTTTCACATTTCAAAGGAAATGAATGAATACTAGTAAAATCAAACGCTGACGCCAACAGCACGTTTTCAGCTGTTTTTGTAATATGTAGTTTGGTCCGATTAATTTAGTTTAGTTAGTAGGCCAAGTTCTACAGAACTGGGACGAACATTGATGAATTAATCAGGTGGCACGTGGGTTTCCACGAATTTGAAATTTGATTTCCTAATAATAGTTTTTCATAGATGAAAATCAGTTCGCATTCTCGACATTTAACGTTGTTGCTTTACGAATGTACTAGTGATAGAACGATATCACTTTTTTTTGCCGATACGATACATCGGCCGATACCGATATTTACGTGCCGATATACCGATATATCGTATCGGCAAACATCCTCAATATTTTAAGGCCATTTGAAGAAAAAACAAAAACCGCAAGTAAGGAACAATGTTGCATTTCTGAAGTAATTCCATTAGTCGTAACCTTAACAGAATATTTATCCAAAGAGGGACCAAACACTGCTGGTGTAGGTTCAATAAAGAACGAACTTCTAACAAGTTTAGAGAGACGACTTGGTGATATGTTATTCAACGAGAAAATCTGTATATTGCCACTTTCTAAGACCCTAGATTTAAAATGCATTTTTTCCCAAAAGATATTAAAGAACAAACATTATCTTGTATTAAAAATATAATAAAAAGACAATATGAATATACAGTAGCTGAAGTGGATCCAGAATCATCGGAAGATGAAGATTTAGAAAATGTTCCCTTAAGCCATTTGCAAAATAAGCAAAATACATTTTGGGAAATTTTGACAGCATTGCCTCTACTTCGGCTTCCGAGACCAGTACTAGAAAATACATGAAGCAAGGATGGGAAAATGAAATAATATTATATTTGGCATCTTCAACTCTATTAAAAGATAAATCTCCTTTTGAGTGGTGGGAGGCAGATAACAAGAAATTTCCCAGTTTGTACAACGCAGCTTCAGTCTACCTTTCAGCACCCGCTGCCAATGTGTCAAGTGAACAACTTTTTAGTGAATTAGGTGATATTTACGAGCCTAAAAGAAATAGACTAAATGCAGATAGGGCTGAAATGTAGGTGTTTTTGCATCATAATATCAAAAAATTAAATTTTAAGTATTAAGTATATACTGTATTTAGTTCCTGCTACATTAGGTATATTTGTTGTTAGTAGTGTTAGGATTTGTTTTACTTTTTTAGTAAAAATGTTACTATCAGAATATTTAATTTTTTTTATTTTGTTTAATAAAGTATGTCATTTATGCACTGAAAAAAATTAAAAGCGCAAACATTTTTTTTGACGATATATCGGCAATTTTCTTGCCGATACGATACCGATAATCGGCAACAATTGCCGATATACCGATATCCATATCGGAATCGTTCTATCACTAGAATGTACGCGAACAAAGTCTTTTTGAATGTTTTAATAATTTCTTTTGTAATGTTATTCAATGCGAATATATGTGTGTTTATGTGTTTGTAAATTTAACATAATATTGAACAATAACTGAGATTGAATGCACGCACACCCTTTGTTGAAACATCATAGAGAATAAACTTTAAAATAAAACCGGCCAAGTGCGAGTCGGACTCGCGGAAGAAGGGTTCCGTACCATTGACTATGCCCCCCTTAAATATTTATTTCATTTTAATTTTATTATTTATTATTAATTATTAGAGTGAAAATACATATATATATATATATATATATATATATATATATATATATATATATATATATATATATATATATATATATACAGGGTTGCGATAAAGTATGGAACCAAGTTAATATCTTTCGAACGAAAAGGAGAATATTTATGAAATTTTGCAGGTGAGTCCAATGGCGCAAAATGCATCTGATGTATAAATTTTTGTTGATAATATACTTCCGGTGTACCGGAAAATAGACCCTAAGTCGCTTATTTTAAGTGGTATACCCTATATATTATTAAATTTTTGGATTCTACTTAAGATTCTAGGCAGATTCTATGCATCATGTCCTATACCTAAGTCTAAGCGTTTTTGACATATTTAGGTTTTTATGTCAAAAACGACGATTGCAAGCCCTAATATAATTATCCATTGTTCCTATAAGCAAGCTTTTTTTACTTACTTTGGGTTAGATTTCCTACTTTAATAGATTTTGTATAATATTTGGATAACTAATCATACAGAGTGTTCAAAAAATAAGATCTAAAATGAGATTGAGAAAACTGACAAAAATCAATTTTTTCAAATGGAAACCCCCCATTTTTCTTATTTTGTAGTATTAAGCATTCAAAAAGAAGAAAAAGAAGGTAACTTTGTATAAGGTTATCTATAACTAAAATTTGAAGTTTTCGAAATATTGCCAATTTAATATTTTTATATGGCGATTTTGCATTTAATCGTTAAACAATTAGATCTAGGATAGCCACGATCGTATTTGACATTTCAAATCATCGTAATGGCACCCCGGTAAAATTATACAAACGAATATTATTTAAACTTATTCATTATTTATAGACGATGTGCTTAATACTACAAAATAAGAAAAATGGGGGGGTTTCCTTTTAAAAAAATTGATTTTTGTCAGTTTTCTCAATCTCATTTTATATCTTATTTTTTGAACACTCTGTATGATTAGTTATCCAAATATTATACAAAATGTATTAAAGTAGGTCCTATTCAACAAGGAATCTAACCCAAAGTAAGTAAAAAAGGCTTGCTTATAGGAACAATTGATAATTATATTAGGGCTTGCAATCGTCGTTTTTGACATAAAAACCTAAATATGTCAAAAACGCTTAGACTTAGGTATAGGACATGATGCATAGAATCTGCCTAGAATCTTAAACAATACAAAAATGTAATAATATATAGGGTATCCCATTTAAAATAAGCGACTTAGGGTCTATTTCCGGTACAACCGGAAGTATATTACAACAAAAAATTTTATACATCAGATGCATTTTGCGCCATTGGACTCACCTGCAAAATTTCATATATATTCTCCTTTTCTCTCGAAAGATATTTACTTGGTTCCATACTTTATCGCAACCCTATATATATATATATATATATATATATATATATATATATATATATATATATATATATATATAGAGAGAGAGAGAGAGAGAGAGAGAGTATTTTGTGAATATTTCAAGTGCCTACCTGTGTCCATTATTGGTATCGAGCAAAAAAGGGCAAAAAAATCGCTTTTGTTGTATGGGAGCCCCCCATAAATATTCATTTTATTCTGTTTTTAGTATTTGTTGTTATAGTGGCAACAGAAATACATAATTTGTGAAAATTTCAACTGTCTAGCTATCGCGGTCCTTGAGATACAGCCTGGTGACAGACGGACGGACAGACATCGAAGTCTTAGTTAATAGGGTCCCGTTTTTACCCTTTGGGTACGGAACCCTAATAAAACAACACTTGGCTTATAGTTTCACTATATTAAAATTATTACTGTATTTAACAGTGAAGGACAGTCTAAATGTTTCGAATTATGAACTCATTATCAAGACTAACTACAGGAGAGTATTACAATTTACTTTTATAAGACAGACGATAGCAAAGGTGATACCTGAAAATCAATTTGTTCGTTCACAATGGGTAATTTACTTTTTTAGGCGGAACTTATTCAGACAATTTCGAGGAGTTCAAGGCACTTTCCTTTATTGCCTGAATGCAAATTTGGTTTTTTCGAAATCTATGAAATGATTAAACTCGGTACAATGTTCGGAGAAGCCAGTGGTGTTTCTGTTTTTTTAAATTGCCTTTTTGTGTTCGTCAACTTAAATGTTTATATTCCTTCTTCTTCAGTATACAACGCAGGTAATTTTGTAAACGCCACTGTTTTCAACGGTGTTAGTCTGTTCTTTGTTATTGATCAAGAATGATGTCAAGTTTCTTTTGTTTTTACAAGTCGCGTTATTTTTTCATAATCTTTTAATTTTGTATAATTTTTCAATATGTTTGAGTTTTACATACAAAAATTATTTTCGTTTGATGCGATGCAGTGAATATCAAACAAATAAATAATCATATCCTTTTGGAACTGACATCCTTCCGTTTGGATGTCCGCTTATATACATACATACATATATATATATATATATATATATATATATATATATATATATATAATATAATAATATATATATATATATTTTATATATATATATATATTATATGTATATATATATAATATATATAATATATTTTATATATATATATATATATATATATATATATATATATATATATATATATATATATATGCGAAATTTTAGTCAATCGTCAAAAAACAAGGAAATAGTTTTACAGTTGCGGCAAAATTACTTGTCGATGTAGCCGCTTGTCACGTACTTTGGTATGCAATTAGAGCCCCATCGTGCAAGTATGGTGAATTATTTTAATTTTCAAATATTTTTTCTGAGCGACTGGTGAAAAATTCGATTTCGAAAAATGGCTTTGCTTGAAGAAGGCTCTGTTGTTGATGAGACGTTGTGAATAAATACATCCGGTTGATGGTGAAGAAATGGCCGCGTGAGGGAGATCAAAAATTGTTGTGGGAAGAAAAAATAGAGAAGTAGAGGGTAGAAAAAAATCATCAATTTTTCAAATGCATTTCCCAACGTATTATTATCTTTTTACATACATATATATATATACACATATATATATATATATATATATATATATATATATATATATATATATATATATAATCTTTTGATAATTATTAGCAATAACAGGCTTATTGAATCTCAAAAAACTCGATTTTATTAAAAAGTTTACGTTTCGCTACAACATTCGTGGCTTTATCATAAATTTTGCTATATATATATATATTTATATATATATATATATATATATATATTTATATTTATCTATATATATATATATACATATATGTATATATATATATATATATATATATATAACGATATTAAAATCATATTTTGTTCGAGCAAAAAGTGAAACATTTCTGCTTCAACAAATAACTAGCTACCGTAACGGCTGAAGTAAGAAAGAGGTGCCAGACGCGCATTAGGAACATGGAACAACAGTTCGAACAAAATTTATAACTAGAGAACAGTTGTATGTTAAATTATTGTTAGTAGTTTAACTTTTGTACGAATAAACGATCATAAAAATGAAATTGTTTTCCTAACTAAGTCCGAACATTTTCCGTCTTTCTGAAGGAATATCCGCAATTTGAAGCAGAAATGTGTTTTTCTTATCAATGTGTAGCATACCGTTAAAAAATTCATCAAATAAGAAAGTATTTAAAGGAGAGTGAAGCTCGCAATTGGTGTTACTTTTTTCAACATTGAATTTTTAAGTTGATTTATTTTCACAAAATCACTAATTATGCGGAATCGTATGCGCCTTTTGTACCAACAGTTGTAATGAAAACTATCAACTATTTGAACAAGCACACATTACAGAATATTCAGTTGAAACAATTGTGCTTTTACAGGTACTGATAAAAAACTTATGAGGGTTTAAAGGTGGAATTTTGGGTAAGTTGAGAAAAAATTGAAAAATTATATCTCCTTAACCGTGAGTCTTAGGACCCAGGGTTCAAAGAGAATCTAGCAAATGACCCCAAAGTTTGGGTGCTTCATGTGCCGATCACCCTATATATATATATATATATATATATATATATATATATATATATATATATATATATATATATATATATATATATATATATATATATATATATAATATATAATATATAATATATAATATATTGTGAATTAACATTGTTGTTAATAATAAAATGATATGTGGCAATTTCGTTTACTTCTGCAGATCAGTTTGTTATTTTCAATGTTAATATTTTTTTAAAGTTCATGAGTGTCTGGATACATTCATCTTGTCGTGAAAAGTACGAGAGTTATTTTATTGTCGACAGATTAAGCATGAAATTAATTCAGAAAAAAGGAAGAGAGAAGCCACCTATTCACAGACTTTTACTGAATACCAAAATATCGAAACGAGGATCCGCGGAATGAAGTAAACAGTTCCAATTTGAATTTATTCGTCCTCAAAAATACCCAGCAATTTTTCTCCCCTTCAGAGAGCATTAACAACGCCCTGTTTTCTCGTCCCGTTCGCCTATAGATTGAAGCACGTACAAATTAATATTATACAGTTCACTCTCCGCGCCGAGTTCCGGCCGTTGACTAAATTCTAAAACTTTTTAATTTTTTTTCCCTCGTCCTCGGATAAATGAATAACCGTGAAAACGTTGACGACGTGAAGATTAAATGATTATATCAGAAGGGCGGAATGAGATGAGGGAAACATGATGACACTTTAACGAGCCTAAATTTGAATAACAAACATCAACAATCCACTAGATACCTTCTGTTCGGTTTTACATTGTTGTCCCTCCTTCTGGTTCTCAGCATGTTTACGGAAGACCTCGAAGACATTATCCTCTCACATAGACGTAGGTACCTAACGACGGTTAGCGTCGTCAGATCTTCTCATGAATTAATCATTGTAGCATTTCGCGTCAATCTCGGGAACAATAAAAATCACATCAAAACGTCACTATTAAATCTTAGTTAAAACTTCATTCTACCAACTGAAAACCATCGTTGTTCGAAACTATATCCGGGAAACTGATCCCAAAATTCGAGGAAATAATAGGTCGTTAAACGACAGTTTTAGATTTATCACTGGGAAAATGGGCATCGGTACGAAGTACGAATTTAAAACACTAGAATAACACCCGACGGAATTAGGACTTTTGAACCATTCGACTTGCACCGATTTTTTAAATTGTATTTTGTACCGCGTCGATAATTTTTTGTTTTTTACGGTCGATTTACTGTTTTTGTACTGTTTCTCTCCAACGGTAAATGGACAGGTTAACTGACTCTAAATTCACACGAAATTTCGTTGGGAAGTCAAATGTTTATTAATCTTTGAGATCTATAAATACAGCGCCTATTTTCAGATTACATTTTCATTCAGCTTGCGCGATTCTTGGAAATTCGACGTTAATATGCGATCGGATAGAGATCAGTTTCGAATAATTGACGTTTTCGCTAAATAATGGGGTTTTCAATAGATTCGGTGTTTATTTGATTGTTTAATCGATTCGAAATGGACGGTATTGAGTGATGATGTCGTTTTCGAGTCGAATTGAATGCGTATCGGAGGTGGCGATGAAGAGGTTTCGATTTTTATTCGAACGATCGGCACTCTGTCTAGCGTATTCTGTAGATTTTCATTTCGAGTGTACCCGAAAAGGAAGAAGATTATTTCGGAGGGTTCATCATCCTGTTGCTTGTTATTGATCGAGATCAACGCGTCCGATGTTGTTGAGTTTATAAACTCAACAATATAGGACGCGATGATGTTCGATCAACAGTACAATTTTTTTTTGTGAGCGTCATGAGGTCAATACTCGCCATGGATACGGAAGAATCAAAAATAATTTGGTGTTATGCATAGGGAAATATTTTCTAGTTGATAGATGATTAAGGCACATGCTGATGCTAGAATTTTGAATTGTGGTTATAGATCAGTAGTTTTTAATCGAAGGATCACTTAAATCGAAAAATATATTATCCGGGTATTTCCCAGGACATTCGGATTTTTTTTTGTAGTTCAGAATGATGTCCGGATATTGTTTTTAAAGTTCCGAATATTTTCCGGGAGGTCCGGATATTTTTCGGGAGGTCCGGATATTTTCCGGGAGGTCCGGATATCTTCACGAAATCTGGATATGTTCCAAGAAGTCTGCATATCTTCACGAAGTCTGGATATCTTCCGGGAGATCAGAATATTTTATGTGAGATCCGTATATTTTCAAGGAGCTCCGGATATTTTCCGGGAGGACCGGATATTTTCCGAGAGGTCCGGATATTGTCCGAGAGGTCCGGATAATTTCCGAGAGTTCCGGATATTTTTCAATAGTTCCAGATATTTTTAGGGATGTCCGGTTGGACTTGATATTTTCATCCCTCGGGCCGAATGTTTCCCTCCGGGCGTCACGTGGTGCATACAAGATTTTATTTGTCACGAAAAATTTATTTCATTATAATGAAAAAGTGATTTTAAAATCCGTTCATTGCTCCTATCCATTTTCCTTCTCATAGTAGGCATGTCATTTGTTGATATTTTGACGTTTGTGAATATTTTTGTCATCATATTTAGTGAATGTCATTGCTGCTTTCTTTGTGTAGTCTTATAGAAATAATGGAAATGAAAATGAATTTACCCAAGAATATCATAGAAAATGCAGCCAAAGCTGCGAATAATTCATTGCCGGAGAAATCCAGAGTCCTATACGACAAGGATTATGAAGTATTTAATCAATGAAAGTTGCTTCATTTCTCCTCGTACAATTAGCAGGCGTTATGATCCATAACGCCCGCTCATTACGCCCTAGGGTATAATGAATGTATTTATAGCAACCGTATCCAAGGTGAAATGAACATATAATATACAAGTGAAAAATAAAAAAAATACTTAAGTAATGCCTTTCATGTTCAGCGACAGCACTTAGTACATAATGAGTGTATTTATACCAACCGTATCCAAGGCGAAATGAACATATAATATACAAGTGAAAAATAAAAAAAAATACTTAAGTAATGCCTTTCATGTTCAGCGACAGCACTTGGTACATATTGTGTAATTTATCAAAACTTTCGAAGTCATTAATCTACTCAGCTAGTATGCTTCTATTTATAGATATTTTCTTCTTCATTTCAGCGATAGGGGCCTCGTCTAGCGTTGAAGATGAATACGAGGACGAAATTGAAGAATGCGAAGAAACACCTTATAACAATGGTAACATCTTTTGAATGCCTTCATTATCTCAATTTATTCCATTTTCTCCATTACCAGGCACTCTGAGATTCACGTCGTCCGAGAAATTGAGAAATATGACTAGGGATCCAGGAAAAATGGTGAAATTCATATGTGAGGTGGAGAATCTGGACAACTCGACCAAAGTTACGATCTCCTGGCACAAATATACCATACCACTCGAAGCAAATGGATCCAAAATACAAATTAAAAACGTTCGGGCAAGTCTACTATATATTTGAGGTTTTTTATTAAATATTTATTTATTGCTGACCTCAAAACAGTTGTAAAAAACTGGCATTAGGTTATTTGTATAATTTAATTTTTGTATATTTATAGGGTATGTAGTTGATTAAGACTACAATATATGACAGCATTTGTTCATACTGGGTAATGTGGTTGTATTGTACAGTATCACCTTTTTGATGTCTTACATATTGCAAATTTCTCCAATGCGGAAATATGTATCAAGAAGTGAAGAAAAGCGCGTGGTATTCAATTTTCTCCGTCAAATTTCTCATGTTTTTAGTCGTATCTTTGCCCGAAAATATTTGAATATATATATATATATATATATATATATATATATATATATATATATATATATATATAATATATACATAAATTTGTATTTGTGTGAAAAGCTTGGTTCTTGGGATGAACCGTGTAAAAGTCTAAAAAAACTCAATGTTTCGGCTCCTTTTGTGAAGCTATCTTCAGAAGAATGTGAACTAATTTTTGAATGGATTGTCTTCACTTCTTCTCGTCTCTGAAATTTCGGCATTTCAATCATGCCTAGCGGGCCTCACTGGTATTATTTCATGAGAAAAACATTACAAAATGAACTTTGAAGATAGGCAAACTTGAAAGTTATTCCTGAATTTAAGCTGATCAAACTTTGATTTGTTGTTAATTACAAAATATTATAATAAATGATTAGATGCAATTTAGATTCACACTTTCTTATAATATTTCCATCGCCTAATGATATATTATTGATTTTCTATCCAGCAAAATACTGACACATTTTGAAATTGATAATCAATTACATATTTGAAGAAGAGGAGCCGCATCAAATAATATTGATATTATTTCAGGTAAAAAAAATAATGAAATCAACTTTGAAAATAGGCAAACTTGGGAATTATTCCTGAATAAAAGTAGCTCAAACTCTCTATCAATAACAAAATATCATAATAAATGATTTGATACAATTTAGATTCACACTCTCTTAGAATAATATGTCCGTCGTAAGCCTAATGATATATTATTGATTTTCTATCCAGATAAACATGTATTTCTTGATACTGGCACATTTTGAAATTGATAATCAATTTCAATTTGAAGAAGATGAGCCTAATGTTGATTTTATTTCAGGAAAAAAACATTATGAAATCAACGTTGAAAATAGGCAAACTTGAGTTTTTCGACACGGGATTTTACAGCTGCTACGCATCCAACGGAATAGATAAGATTTGTTCTCAGGCTGCTCTTCAGGTTAATTCCATGGTTCCCTTCAGAGGTGAGTAAATTATAGACATATTCAATATTATATCGAAAGATAATATTTATAACATCATCAAAATTACGAAACGTCGAGTTTAAAATACCCAATCTAGTGTTATTAAGTTGGCTAGTGCAGGGTCTCTCCTTTTAGGCTTCTCGGCCCAATCTTAATGTGTATCGCGCCCCTCCTTAACCATGAAACCAAAAAAAAAGTCTTTCGTTCGCATTGTGGACAAAGATCATCATTGCATTCGTATTTTATCTGGCGTCTCGTGCTCCCACTACAATAAAATGTAATACTAGAAAAAAAAACCTGAGAGGTGTCAAGGGACACCCGGATGAAACGAAGTTCCATTCGATTAATTAGTGAAGGAATTGTAATAAAATTTTATTTTTTTAAGTTATAATAATATTTTTTTTATTATTGTCAAATATAATGTACTTAATATAAACTTAATCAGTAGGCTCAATTTTAGTAATAATTGGCTTGTGGTAACTGAAGTAGGAAACATATGTTTGGGATTCTATTTTATTTAAATGTCTGTATTATGTATTATTATTGTCTGTATAAAATCTCTACTTGCCTAACTCTATCTGCAATATCCGGAACTTGTGCAGGAACACTGTCAGGATTCATTATTGTTATTATTTTTTATTATTTATTATGTACAAAAAACCTGTATACACTCAACAAAAATAATCGTCGCGACACCACACTGTTCAATGCGAAATAGAAAGACGAAAAGAAAATAACTGGCTTGCTTTCTATGAGAGAGAGAGAGAGAGAGAGAGAGAGAAACAGACAGAGAAACACGCGCACGGCGTGCGCGCGCGAAAAGTGTCGTTACAACTTTTGGTCTTAATTTTTTCCGTCTAGTCCCCTTTCGCAACGCGCGATAAGGAACTTCGTTCCAAAAAGGTATTTTCTTTGGATTGTGTGAGCAGATCCTCATTTCATTTGTATCTCGCGTCAGCAATACAATTAAATGTAATACTAGAAAAAGGTCTTTTGTGGTGTGTGTGTGTGTGCTCGCGCCCCCTCTCAATGTGCTCACCCCCTTCAATATTCTCGCACTCCCTCTCAGTGTGCTCGCCCCTTCAATATTCTCGCAGCCCCCTAGGCGGCGGGGCGCCCCCCTGGTTGAGAAAGGCTGTGCTAATGTGTTCATACAAGGTCATAATTACGAATTAAAAAAATTGACTCAACGTATTCATAATACGTTGTTTTTTTTTTATCTCCGATGCTTCAGCACCAGGAAACTCTTGATTAAATTCATCACATATTTTTATTTAATTGAGTATCAAATTTTTTTATGGGAATGTATGTGTATATATACTATATTAATATTAAATATATATATATATATAGTATATATATATGTATATATATGTATATATATATATATATATATATATATTATATATATATTATATATAAATATATATATATTATATATATATATAATAAATATATATATATATAGTTATATATATATGTATATATATATATATGATATATATATATATATAATATATATGTATATATATATATATATATATATATATATATATATATATATAATATGTATATATATATATATATATATGTATATGTATATATATATATGTATATATATATGATATATATATATATATATATATATATATATATATATATATATATATATATATATTATATATATATATATATATATCAACAACAAGAAGATTAGTCGCGGGAAAATATTAAACAAGTAGAGCAGAAATTAACGGTATAGCCCGCTTATATGGAAGCAGCCGTTGACACGTGTTTCGGACTCTTTGGTCCTCATCAGAACGGCGGAGCCAAGCATTGGATTGAAAACTTGGAGATGAAAATAGCACAACAAACGAAATCCCCTGCTACGGAAGACAATCACACATTTGTGGCTTATTGTTTGAACTCTCCGGTTTGGGAGATTTGGTCAAACTTTGTCATTAATTAATCGCCTCCGTGTCGATATATATATATATATATATATATATATATATATATATATATATATATATATATATATATATATATATATATATATATATAAATATATTCTATTAAATTTTTTTCGCAATGAAAACTTCCTCAGTATAAGTTTTAAGTCATATAATAAGACATGGATTTTCCATTTTGTTCTTGAACAAAATAGAGTGAATATAAAGGTATGAGTGAAGAAATACTAACATACAAAACTATCGAAAGTTTATTTGGAAGAGACGTAGTAAGTAAATGAAATATAAGAATATGAAAATGCAATGAAGAAACATCTATACTAGAAAAATTAGGAGAATCTTTCTGTTGAGATATAAAGATGGAAATCTTAAACCAAGATTCTTAGTATCAACATGTCACATATTAAATTTGAAAGCGTAAATATACAATGATTGTCCTGGCGAAATTCAACATTAGCATCATAAAATTACTTATTACAGAAACTGCATTATGTGTGGAAAAACTAAAGAGACAAATAAATGTTTAGAATACCAAGTTAACGAAAAATTACCACCAGATTTATATAAAATGTTCAAGAACAAAATGGAAAATCCATGTCTTATTATATGACTTAAAACTGAGGAAGTTTTCATTGTGCCCAAAACCAAGAAATTGAAAAAATTATATGTTTATAAGTAGGTATATTATATACAGTGTGGACCAGCCAAATGGAATAAATTCGATAACGAATAAATGAGAGCGTGTTGGGAAAAATGCTTAGACACGTCGATTTGTATTTTCAGATGCGCATTTAAAAAAAAAAAATAATTATATAGGGTGTGTCATGTGACAGTGGCCGATACCAACTTTCTTATTTTAAATACAACCCCCTGTATATTATTAGTTTTTTGGATTCTTCAGAAAATTCTAGACATAATTCATGTACAATGTCCCATACCTATCTTCAACTGTTTCGGAAATATTAAGTGTTTGCAGATGTATTACAAAAATTAACATTAAAAAAAGAAAATATATTTTATTTCCCAACAAATAATGTAAAAAAAAACAAAAAAACATTAATTTCAATGTGAGAGATGTTCAAAATGTATCGCCGCGAACGTTTTGGCAAACATGCTAATCTGGTATAGAAATGTCTTCTAAACGTTTGGTAATACATCTGAAAACACCTTAATTCATTCCGAAACAGTTGAAGATAGGTATGGGACAATGTACATGAATTATGTCTAGAATTTTTCTGAAAGAACCAAAAAAAACTAAATAATATATACAGGGGGTTGTATTTAAAATAAGAAAGTTGTATCGGCCCACTGTCACATGACACACCCTATATAATTATTTTTTTTGAAAAAAAAATGCGCATCTGAAAATACAAATCGACGTGTCCAAGCGTTTTCCAACACGCCCTCATTTATTCGTTATCGAATTTATTCCATTTTGGCTGTTCACACTGTAGTATATATATATATATATATATATATATATATTATAAATATATATACCCTAATATTATTATGGTATATATTATATAATAAATATCTCATATATAATTACTGAAGGTAAGTATTCTAGGAAATAGCTAGCTTTGTGAAACAGGGTTTTGAGGAAAGAAATTTAACATTTTATACAAACAACGTATCAAAAAATTGCTGTTTTTGAATAGCGGAACATCAAGAGATCGTCCCTGAATTTTTCCATTTTATTATTGCCAACAACCTTCATGTGTACGTATGTATACTTTACTCACCTTATGCAATCTATCACTAATATTAGAAGTTATAATTAAATATTTCATTTCATCTCACTATGAACATAAACAGTATTCGACCGGCTGTAGCCTTGTTGCAGCTGTTCCTTGTTTCATCTCCCTGATAAGCGATTGTATCGTTTGCCCAATTGAGGAAGTTATTCCCAGTTGTCTTCGATTTGTTCCACGATAAATCGAAGTTCATCGGGGGCAAACGATCCCTTGAAAGTAGGCCTGTAAAAGTAACGAAAAGTTTGTTACCCGTATGTATTCGTTACTTTATGATAGAGTATTCGTTACTAAGTATTCGTTACTTTCGTTACTTCCGTATAAGGAAAGATTTGAACGCTTAGTTTTCGTTATCGTTACTTTCGTATGTTTCGTTACATTCGTTATCGTTACTTTCGGTATAAGATTCGTTAGTAGTAGTTACTTTACAGATATACCGTATATACGTCTTAGTTTCGTATGTTTCGTTACATTTCGTTATCCGTTACTTTGTCGTATAAGATTCGTTAATTTTCCGTATAATATAGACGATAATTTGAAAGATTTAAGCTCATATTCCTTATTGCATTAATATTTATGTGTCGTTATTATATTTAGTATGATTTATTGGATTATAGGAAACTTTCCTGTAGGCTAGGGATATAGATTAGCTGATTGCATTTTATTTAATTACAATAAATTTCATGGGCATATTTGTAGAAACACCAGTTGAATGCATATTATTACTGGAAATATAACGGCTTGTTTGAATTTTTTAGGTTTTTTTTTTCAAATTATTCAACAGAGTTATCCAAAGAGGATATTATTTGTAATAATTTCAAGACTCAAAACTCATTATTTTTCAAATTGTTTCATCTCCCCTTATATTAACTCTTTGTTCAATTGCTTCTAAGATTTGAGCCTTATTTTATATAACATTTTGAATTAAGAATAATTTCACATAAAATTGGTTTCTGCAGATTACTTTATTAGGGTAAAATTGATGTTCATTTAGTTATTTGTTAGTCTTTGAGGCATCGATTACAAGCCAAGTAATTGAATATTCCAATACGGAATCAGAATCCTGTCTCGGTAGATGGTTTAATTGGAGGACCAGAAATACCGACAAACACTGGCAAAATGCGTATTTTTTTAAGGTATGTGGAATATGATAATTTTTTGTGATTTGAATTTTAAAATTTTTTTTAGAGGTATGTCTTGTTTTTTTTTCATGTTTTTCTTTATACTTATGAAAAAAAATTATTATTGATCAAATATGTGAGGTGTTTAACTGATGTAATATGTAGGTAAAAAGTAAAGTAAAGTTCGTGTGACTTTGTGTGGTGGTCATCTTTTGCACTCGTACCATCTAATAAAAATTAAACATCTCACGTCACGGTTATCTACCAACTTAATAATTATTACCAAAAGATAAATTTTTAATTTTTTATATGATACGGTCATAAACAGAACAGTAGTACAAATACATGCTCAAAGTCATGCGCAAAGGAAAAATGCGAAAGTAACGAGTAACGATGCTAGTTCGAAAGTAACGAATCGTTACTTCGAGTCTAATGAAGTATTCGTTACTTAGTAACGAATACATACGGTTTGCCACAGCTCTACTTGAAAGCCATCACCCCTCACACATGTCAATAAAGTTTCCGATAGCACTCAATATCCGCATAGTAATTTATCACTCTAAGGGTTAGGTATGTGCCAGTTCCTTCGCGGATAATCTGTTCGAAATAAACGGGGACTTGAAGTTTTCCTTTAATTACTATGAAAGTTCTTTTTAATTGAAAAGTAGCGTTAAGATGTACGAGATGTAGTGATGTTTATGAAACATAAAAAATTGGCTATTTCTTTTCTTTTTTATTGCAAAGAACTGAACGATTGCGTTTTTGAATACTGTTTTCACTTTGAAATAAATGATGATTTGAAGTGCTCACTCGACTCTATGTTAATTGATCATAAGCACGATGTACGAGAAGCAGCGATGTTCATAAAACATAGAAAATATATTATTTCTTTATTTCTGCAAATACCAACTGATAGATACTGTGATACACTTTTATCTAAAAAAAAATGATACACTTATTAAAAAAAGTTAAGTTCACACTTCACTGCTATGAAAATTCTTTTCAATTGATAAGAAGCATTAAGATGCACGAGAAGTAGTGATGTTCATAAAATAATTTTTTTATTCCTGCAAAAACGAAGAACTGAATAATTACATTAAAACTACTATGAGAGTTATTTTTAATAAAAAGCATTAAGATGTACGAGAAGTGGTGATGTTCATAAACATAGAAAATAGGTTATTTCTTCATTTCTGCTAATACAAAGAACTGAAGGAAGATGTTAAAATAATGTCTCACACTTCGATCCAAAAAAATGACTCTTCGAAATAAATTGGACTTGAAGTTCTCACTCGACTACTATGAAAATTCTTTTAAATTAATAAGAAGCATTGAGATGTACGAGAAGTAGTGATGTTCATAAAACATAGAAAATAGGATATTTCTTTATTTCTGCAAATACCCAGAACTAAATGTTTACGCTAAAATACTGTTTCACACTTTGATCTAAAAGAGTATACACAAAAATGGGGTCTTAAAGTTCCCACTTGACTACTATAAGAATTATTATTGATTGATAAGAAGCATTAAGATGTATTAGAAATGGTGATGTTCATTAAACATTGTTTATTTCGTAATATCTGCAAATACGAATAACTGAATAATTAAATTAAAATACTGTCTTACTTTGTGTTAGGCTTTGAAATAAATGGGACTTGACTTGAATACTATGAAATTTTTTTTTTAATTGATAAGAAGCATTAATATGTACGAGAAGTAGTGATGTTCATAAACATAGAAAATAGGTTATTTCTTTATTTCTGCAAATACCAAGAACTGATACGTTGAAATACTGTGTTACACTTTTATCAAAAAAATGATACACTGACTTAAAAAAATGGTAAAGTTATCGCTTGACTATTATGAAAATTCTTTTTAATTGATAAGAAGCATTAAGATGTACGAGAAGTAGTGATGTTCATAGAGCATAGAAACTAGGTTATTTCTTTATTTCTGCAAATACGAAAAACTGAATAATTACGTTAAAATACTGTCTCATACTTTCATCAAAAAAATGTTACTATTTGAAATAAATGGGGACTCAAAGTTTTCACTTGACTACTATGAAAGTTCTTTTTAATTGATAAGCAGCAATGAGATGTACTAGAAGTAGTGATGTTCATAAAGCATAGAAACTAGGTTATTAATTTATTTCTGAAAATACATAGAACTGAATAATTACATTAAAATACTGTCTTATACTTTGATCCAAAAAATGTTACTCTTTGAAATAAATGGGGATTATAAGTTTTCACTTGACTACTATGAAAGTTATTTTAAATTAATAAGATGCATTAAGATGTACGAGAAGTAGTGATGTGCATGAACATAGAAAATAGGCTATTTCTTTATTTCTGCAAATACGAAGAACTGAATGATTACGTAAAAATACTTTGATTAAAAAATGATATATTGTTTGAAATAAATGGGGACTTGAAGTTCTCACTTGACTAGTATAAAAATTCTTTCCAATTGATGAGAAGCATTAAGATTTACAAGAAGCAGTGATGTTCATAAAATACAGAAAACACGTTATTTCTTCATTTCTGCAAACACCAAGAACTGAATGATTACTTTAAAATTATTCTTATATTATTAATTTCTGTCTAAAACAATATTTCAATCTTTTGTTTAAATTTTTGTTCAATCCTGAAGACTCAACCGTATTGAGCCACGAATTGATATTGTTTATTATGTATTTCTTCTAACCAAGAAATTCTTTTAGATATTGAAACATCTAATGGTGCTCGAGCTTTTGCTGATACTGACCAGTCATCAAGGTAGGTAAAAAATTTATCTCGTTTGAATTACGCAATATTATTTTGTATGCTACACAATGTTAAAAATTTATACTTTTATAATTATCTTTTTCTAATAATTTTTGAATTTATTTTCTTAAGTTAAGTTGCACATTTGTTTGTTCAATTGGAGTTCTAAGTTTTAAACTCCGTTGTAGGAACAATTTTTAATAATTTTATTCAATTCATTCTTAAAAAAAGCAACTGACAATTATCAGATTGCAAAATGAGTAATATCGAAATCTATTCTAAAAACAAATTGTTGTTATCCTCTGTTTTTCAAGAATAAATAAATTCGTGGAAAACTCCGTCACTAATGAGATTTTTCCCCCCATGCTTTTCTTTTTACTTCCAAAAATTATCAATTTGGGGAAGTTTTTCAGGCCTTCAATTTGTTTAAAATTTTGTAACTTTTACAATTATTTAATCTTTTGCTCAAGAACAACAAACGAAATTTTTGATTTTTTTTATCTATAAAAAAAATAAAAAAACATGACTCAGATAACAAAACTATTAGACAATAATAATAAATAAATTTTACATAGTTAAATGAAATATCAAAAGAACACCATACAAAAAATTACCCTCACGATTACCAATATAATGCACTATGGGTTCTGTGAAACCTGTGCGTGCACTATTATTACAATTAATATAAATTCAAATTAATTTTAATTCACAAAGAAAAGGAAGAAGAGAAAAAAGAAAAAAAACCAGACCATTTATACTATATCAACACATTCATAGTATATACTCTATCCATTTCCCAGTATAAAAAACTTTCCAAGAGCCACTTATTGAGGAGCTCAGCTTTATTTTTATTTTAAGGCAGTGTTCTAATATTGGAGGGCAACGAGTTATAAGTTTTTGGACCACTACAACCAATGTGTATCTGTACAACACTGAAAATTCACATAAGGCGTCAGCAAATGTCCATGTGTCACATTCCTGGTCTGAACTTCGTGACGCACATAGTTCTTATAATGAGAATTCATATATGTACCTTGCCGCGACCTAATGTACATTTGTCAACATTTAGCAGTTTACTTTCCCTGAACAATAGTGTAGTTGAGTATCTACTACTTTTAAAAGCATAGTCTTTATGATACGCTTTTGGACAACATTCAACGGTGCCAAAATTTATATGCATTCCCCCAAACGACGATCCAAATATAATATATATTATATATATATAATATATATATATATATATATATATTTTATATATATATATATAATAGATCAAAGAAACCTCAAAAATCTTTTTGCAGGAATATAAAACTAATTTAAAAAACACTTCCTTACCTCATTGTTGAGTATTATTATTTTCGTGGAAAATGCTACTAAAATAATATGGGTGAATCGTTCATACCTCATACCTAATTTCAAGCTCCAGTTTTATATGGAAGTTATAGATATTACCTGGTCCACTTCAAACTATATTCCGTTTCGTGCATACAGTAAATGAACGCTTGAAAAAGTTGTTTGAATTAAATTAAAATTGAAAAAAAGCCCCAGAAACTCCCCATCCAGTCTATAACTCTTCCGGAAAGCAAGCCCCCCATTTAAATTTCCGCAAGAGTGTTGAAGATCAATTAATAGATTGCTTCATAGGATTCAACCGAATTAAAAATCATGCGTATATTAAGACGGTATAAGTAAATTAAAGAATTGGCAATATCAAATTAATTTTTCCTACTGAATGCCAACTTTTTTTCAATGTTAATGAATCCGAATGACTGCATTATCTTCTGTCCTAACCCTCATTTTCTTCCTTCAGTTCTCTTGGGAGAACTTACAACACTAACCGAACCCTCACCAACCCGATGCCAGAGTGGGAGAATTCTTTCTCTTCTCCACCCGAGTTCGATCCCTTATCCAAAGGCCTTCAAGCACTCTCAACGGTTCCCCTCGAAATTCGATCTGTCTCCGGATGGAAAAAAACTCGTCCTCTCAGCCCCTGCGTCTCGTCAATCTGACCGCAAGCCATTTTGCCAGACTATAACCAGGGCGAAAGATGCAAAGGATTTGCTGATGGGAAAGATACGTATTTGTGCAGCCGCCTTTATACTCAGCAAGGGCGATAGAGGATAAGTTGACATAATGCGTTTCTGGTTATTTCACACAGTCAAAGTAAGGAAATATCCATTAATCTGTGGGTTCGGTTTTACGCCAGGGGGTTCATAAAGTTTTTCTTACGCTGGCCAATTTAATATTACCTGAATTTAAAAAAAAACGGAATGAAATCAAAACAATGAAACCACGTTTTTTTCTGTTTTAAATATATTTAACTATTTCTTATTTTTTTTATTAGTATAAGTACTAAATTTAATACAAATATAAATATTCAATTACTTATATGTTTATTAAAACAAACGAAAAGAAACGGTGTCATGGGACACCAGGTAGGAACGAAGTTCCTTCGGATAATATAGAAGGACCACAATTTGCAAAACCGAAACATGTGCGTGTCGGAGCGCACGACAGAAGTGATAACTTATACTAATCCAAGTTGAAATAATTAATATTGAAATGTGGGGCTAAAAGCTCTTACGGGATTGTACATAAAAAAATGAAAAAAGCCAGAAGTCACCTCTGGGATTCGAACCCAGAAATACGGCACCACGGTTCAGTACTTAAACCACTCGGTCGTCAATGCAAAGTAAATATAGACGCAATAGTGTATTTAATGAGAGCGTATCGTATCACCAGGCCTTATAATTGAATATAAACTTACAATACGTAGTCATTATTTTATGGCACAAATTTTTAAAGCTCTATAAAATACAGGACTATATCTATTACTTCAAGTATTTCAATACTATTATTTATTATTTATTTATGGTTAAAGTTCTGCAAGAATTTTTTTAAAATAGCAAAATACTTTATTTTATCTTATTTGTAATATTTATCTTTTATTTCACTATTTACTCATTTATTTTTTAATAAAAATATAAAATATCGTATCGATATCGCGGGAAGAATTCACAGGGTTTGCGGGGCTGTATTTGGCCCGCGGGCCGCACTTCGGGTACCCCTGGTTTACGCTATAGACCAGTGATGGGCCAACTTTCTTCATGGGGGCCAGAAAGGTTATAAAATTTGAGAGGAGGGTCAGAATATAAGCAAAAATGCAATTTGTTTCGAGGCCTTTTGACCAAATAAACATTAGACACTTGCATAAATTTAATGTCGATTACAAATAACAATTTAGCTTTTATTCGAAGGCCCTGCCATGGTAGATGTGTGAGACATATGAAATTGCTTTTGCTTTGCCATAGTATTGGAGTTAAAGAAAAGTTTTAAATGGGTGCCTCACTGCATTTCAATAATTTCGAACTGCAAATCTACAGAGAAATTCTTCGGGTCTACATTAAACGGCATGGAAAAAACATTTAGCGATGACTGAATGTTCTTATAATCTTAAACCCTAATTTCGCATTCTGTGTGAATTCTTCAACATCTGACTGAATTATTTCAATTTGTTCTCACTCACTGGTACCATGGATTTTAAACGCGGAAAGTATGTTGAATTCTTTTTTCTCCAAGCAGTTATAAAACAGAAAAAGAGTTTTAAATGATTTCAGATAACCCCAAGTCTCTTCTAGAGGTACTGTATTTCGGGTAACGCAACAAGGGAAATCCAGCTACTATTTTTGTCACAGAATGACTCTTTTTCTGCTCTATTGCTTGGTCTACTAGCCCAATCACTTATTTTTCAGTGATATATCTTCAAGCTGCGAAAAGTTCGTACACCCAAGTATGTGTTTCTCTGCATTCCCTATATGCATTGCCCCAAAACCTGTTCATAAATACCAAAAGGAGATGGTGATGAAGGGTGAAGAATATTTGACGAAAGAGAAAGTTTTCCCACAATACGAAACACCTTCACGAAGTTAATTAGAGGAGGGTGTGCAAGGAATGATTGCCTGTTCTATGGAGACAGAACTGTGTCTCAAGGAGTATGTTATCGCCAGAAGGCATCCGATTATCGGTAAGTCGTGGACTTATTTGTTATAGCTTGAAGCAGTTTGAAGAAAAAAAATACTTTCTCGAATAAAAATAAAAAAGCAAATAATACGACTAGGTTTCAATGTGAAAACGTAGGATCACTTGTTAATGGAATATAGCTGGGAATATTGAAATTGAGACGTTCACATACATTCTTCGACATTGTTTTAAAAGATAGTCAGCTATTCATATGGGAATAAATCTTTGTTATTCGGCACATGCCCCGTCAAAATTTTCTGGTATGTTATTGGGGTCATTTTCTACCTTCTTATCGTCACACCCGGGGCCCTTTTTTTTCTCTTTAGTTTTTTATTGATGCCTGTAAAAGCACCAGTTTTTAAAAATTTTCTGGATGTATGCTTGTTCAAATAATTAATAGTTTTCATTCCAATTGACAGTACCAAAGGGACATACCTGGTTTTTTATTCCTCAAATTCAAAATTATTGTTAATAATTTTTTTTACGTACGTGTTCAAATAAACGACATAAAAAAATTGTTTTTTTCGCCAATTCTGTAATAATCCGTAATTTGAAGCCAATTAATGGTTTTCTTCAATCACTTATGTTAGCATATACCATTAGAAAGAATCAATGAAGTAGAAAAGTTCTTAAAATAGCATGAAGCTCTATTAATTATTACTTTTTTCAACGTAGATGTCACAGCCTTAAGAATTCCCCACTGCATCATAAAACTACTTTACCTGATTAAAAAATACTTTATTTTACTCCCAAACTGCCTTAGCTGGAGGTTCTGGGCTAAAGCAGGAAGCTTATTAAAAGACTGATAGCCTAAGAACTTATGGTCAGTGGCATTTTTTTTTAGTCTGGCAGATAGAAAGTAAATATCCTTTATCTACTCCTAATTGAATAATATATTCATTATTTCAACTGCGTTTTAGCAATAAATATTATCTATTACCAAACAGCGTGAGTAATAATAATTCACTGCTATAACTCACTATATAGTCTACTAAGATCCCAAGTAAGATCGACCGTCACTCATTTGCTAATGTCACTTGAATAATTCTGACGTTTTCTAACTTATTAAGTTAATACTACTTAACTATTGTGATTTTGTATTTGTATCTTACGTATTTATTGTTATAGTCGTACGATAAAGTATAGCTAATTCAACTTGCGGTAATGGCAAGTTACCGCTCGTTGACTAATATTATGTTTATACTTATTGACAGTTTATACATGTACAGTTAATAAGTGTCCAGTAGTTATTGCGAAGACATTTTGGGAAACAATTCTATGGGCGATGACACTTGTAAACATTTTAATCTGTAACTCTATGTCACATCAATTCTATGGGCGATGAACACTTGTACACTATTTCTTTCTATTTTCATATCTATATGCAATTTTTTTGGATCGACTCCACATTTTTAAATTTCTGTTAAATGTATGTTTTCCTCCTTCTGGCAGGTCCAGAATACCCAGAGCTTGAGGAATGTGAACTATTACCTGACAAGATAGATAGTAGCGTTCGTAACTGTCTTTCATTAGGTGTAGAATTGGAAAACGTGGATAAAGGTGAGATCCCGATCGTACTTTTTAGTCGTTTTTTTCCCGAAAATAGGCTATTGTACTGAATCGAGTAGCTTTTATAACTGTTTGAGATCTCCTGGAGCACGATTTTCGAAGTCTGATGATCGAAAATCGTGCTCCAGGAGATGTAAAACAGATATAAAAGCTACTTGATACAGTGCTATAATCTATTTTCAGGAAAAATACGGCTAAAAAGAATATATATATATATATATATATATATATATATATATATATAGGCTTGCTATACGTCCCGGTATTTTACTCTGGTACCGGTGTCCCGTCCGGTTTTATAGATGTCCCGGAAAACGAATGTAAGATGTGAAAAGTAATGAATAATGGCTGTGAGTAGTTTAATAATTATAACACCAGGCCTATTAGAAGGGTGAGCGCTACTTAGTGGAGAGGTGTACACTATCACTTTATCTGGCAGAGAGACGTGAGCGCTTTGCTTTGAAATCAAAGATTAACTTGGTCAACTTATTAATTAATTGTTTTCTTTATTTGACAAAAAAAAAGTTTTTTCATGATTGTTTTTGTAGTTAGACAAAAAGTTATAGTTTTACAAGAAATAATAAGCCTTAGGAATTGTTGAATTAAACATTTTTATGAATTATATCAAATTTTATTTTATTAGCGCTTCTTTCTAAATGGTAGACCAGAAAAAAATTATCATCAAAATGAAAAAATATATATTTTCATGTAGCAAATTTTTTTTTTATTTTTAAAAGGCGTATAGAACTGAAAATTTGGGGATCCCGATTCCGCCTTCCGTTACTTGC